>JAFEMH010008095.1:0-64267 GCA_022495995.1 Adenophora triphylla var. japonica | reverse complement strand
GCTCGATGTGGAGGAAACCTTCAAAAACTGGCGCCATGTGACATGAAGCTAAACCCCCTTAAGTGCGCTTTCGGGAGATTGGCGGGCAAGTTCCTCGGATTCATGGTCAACGAAAGAGGGATAGAGAAATTTAATCCGAGAGAAAATCCAGGCCACTAGTAGACATAGGAAACCTCTGCTGCGTGAAGGATGTACAAAAAACTGAATAGTCGCTTGTCCGCACTTGGCCGCTTCATCTCGCGGTCGGCGGAAAGATGCCTCCCCGCTTCTTCAAAACTCTCGAAAGAGGGGAAGAGAGGCGTGAATTTACATGGAGCAGGTGCCGCGAGGCTTTTGAAGAAGTCAAGACATACCTGGGGCAGCCACCTCTGTCGACGGCAGGTGCCCGGAGAAGAGCTTTTTCTATATTTGGCAGATTCTTGATACGCGTGCTAATTTGTTCTTGTAAGGGAGGAGAATAACTCCCGAAGCCGGTTTATTATGTAAGTAAAGGCCTTTGTCCGCCGTAGAAGGGCGTTATCTTAATATAGAAAAGTTTAGCTTACGCTTCCTTGCTTGTATACGCTTCGAAAATTAAGAGCCTGCACTTTTACAGCACTAGCATCTATAAGCTGTACTAGCTGAGGCCCAAGCTTAGAAAGGTTTTACATCAAACAACCGGAGTCCTCAGGGGAGAATGCTAGCTTGCAGCAGTGCATAGAGCTCATAAAGGTTCCGGATCGCTCTACTCACAGAGAAAGACAATCAAAGCGCGGGCCTTAGTTGATTTTGTAGTAGAGATAAATCATTCAGAATTGGCGGACGGCGACCTCGGAAAAGGAGACGCGAAGCGAGAATCGAGAGAGATGACCCCAGAAAAAGCCCGAGCACGAAATTGTTGACTGAGGAGCGATCCGGAAGAGGTGTGGACTTTATATGTGGACGGCTCGCGAGCAAGATTAATCGGTGGAAGCGGGCATACTTCGATTGCACCTGGCGGAGAAATTTATGAGGGCACTTAAGGATTCAAGTTCGAGGCATCAAACAATCGTTTGGCGAATATGAAGCGATTATATGACGGGCGTGGAATTGGCAAGAAAGAGACTTGGGAGTCTGAAATATTGAGATCAAATAATGGTGACTCTCGGCTCATAGTTAATCCAAATTAGGGAGTATGATACTATCGGCCAGGTACTAACTTCCGATGCTTGTGACCTTGCAAAAACCACTCATCAAAAAGAATTTCACTTCTTTATAGAAGTGAACAGACAGTCAAATGAGAGAGGACGATGTGGAAGAGCCCGACCTCCTCTCCAAAGAATAACTTAGAGGCAAGAAATTGGTGAGTTGGAGACAAATTGCCGGATTGAATTCACGGAGAGACACCACTTCTATAGATCGAATACGAGATAAACGTAATATTGAGGATCAAAGTAAAGGAATTTGGGTGGGATGAAATGAAGGATTACGGTTCGAGAAAGCAAACCCTCCCAGAGGGATCCGGTAAAGAGCTTAGAGGCCATCGGAAGCGGTTGTCGCGAAATACCTCGTCTCGATGGGGTGCTTTTCGGCGATCATTCACCAGAAGCACTTTACTAAGATGTGTTCAAAGACTCACATGGTCACCAACTTGCTCTATGAGGTTCGTGAAGGAGTTTGTGGCGGACATCCGAGGTGCTCGCGCCCTCTGCCGAGACAAGATCAAATTCCAAGGATTCTTTTGACTGCCCACAATGAGAAGGGATGCGCGAGGAATATGTTAGAAAATGTGATAAGTGCCGAGAGATTTGCGGACATCCCTAGACTACCATCAACGGAAAGCAGAGACTTTGGTAGTTACCATTCGTTGTGCCCAGTTGTGTCCTCTGTGGGGGATAGATCTTATTGGACCATTTTCCAAGCATGCTTCAGAGGAAGCGTGTCAGAGAGTATCTTTGTGGTGGCGAGTGGATTATTTTACCGAGTGGACGGAAAGCCAAAAGAGGCTTGGCAGCTGATTTCAGAGAGATAACATGTTATCGGTTTTGTCACAGCGACCACATCTATTGTCGAAGTTTGGGGTTCCAGAAGCAATAATTTCGAGAATAATGGCACCCAATTCTCCGCAAAATTCAACTGCTTGAGATGTGTGAGAATGAGAGGTGCGAAACACCAGAGGCAAATAGAGATCCCTTGAGTTGCCTATCCTCGGGGAAATGAGTCCAGGCGAGGCTGCAGAACAAGCTAGTTCCTAAGCTTGCCTTAAGAAAAATTTGGAAGGGCGAGGAGGACCGTTGGTTGGGCCAATGAGCTCCGGATCGCATTGTGGAGTTGTCAGCGCACCACGATAAGAAATTCAACGGGAGAAACTCCCTTCTACCGGACTCACGTATGGGTTCGGGAGAGGCAATAGCTCCAGTTGAGAGTAGCCCTACCCTCGTGCGAAGTCACATACCTTCGACGGAGTCTCAAGCAGAGGCAAGCAGCGAAGGTGTGACACAGACGATCTCGAAGGAAGAGAATGCGGGCACATGAAAAAATGGTGAACTACAAACGAAAGCGAAGAAGCACCATGATAAAAGAGTAAATAAAAGGAGTTTTCGGTTAGGCTAGGGTACTCGAAGCGTAGAGGTCGAGGGACCCAAACCTGGTTTCAACAAGTTTGTCCCAGAAATGGGAAGGTCCGTATGAGGTTACAAAGATAGTCAAGAGGGCACCTATATGTTGCGACCAAAGAGGGAGAAGAGCTTAAGCACTCCTGGAATAAGCGACCGCACCTTAAGAGATACTTCTTTTGAAGTCTTTGTAATTTTTGGAAGGAGTATAGACTATATATATATAAGGGAGAAGTTATCATCATATTTTGATGCAAAAATCAATTCCCACCGGCCTCAAAGCTAAGGTGGATGCCGCGTGCGGATGCCGGTGAGTTCAAGAGCCAACATATGAGCTCCTACTGCTAACGATGCGCAAAGATCTAAGGATCCGCATGCCTATATATGTACAAGGATCCATTACGATCCGTGCGTGATCGCGGGGAGGACTCTCTCTGCTCCGCGTGACACCACCAAAAATAAGTGGATATAGATGAACGTAGGTACAAAGGCCATGATGCAGTGCCTACGGACTCTAGTGGGGGCAATGACACGAAGTCCGGACCCACTAATTGCGCGAAGGACCTCGTTAGGGCCGTTACTCGCATGCACAGTATGTGACAAAGGCCTACATATAAGCCCGTTCACCGGATCGCCACGAGACCCTCACGAAAAACCTTAGGGAGTTTTGAATAAAGGGTCAAATAAGTGAGAACCTCCAATAAGGGGATACGGATGCCGGGGTTAAGGGCCTCTATGCTAAAATATGCTCCTACCTTTACATTGCGCGGACAATAGCCTCACGGCCACCTTACGCATGCCCTATGAAAGTATGCTTGCCTTGGCTACTTTTGACTTACACCATTTCGGCTCGCGAAAGTGGGAATAAGTGTAAATGGATGAGAGTGATCAAACTAGTTTAACAAAGCCAAATATTAGTGACAAGCTGGGGTCGAGACCCTAACTTTGCCACAAGGCTAAACAAACGCGATCATAGAAGAATAAAGAGGTGACTCTCACTTGAAAACCTAAGGGTTTTGAATAAAGAGTTAGGAAAACTCAAAAAATGCGGGCAAAGGGCCTACTAAAAATTTCTTTGCCCGCATGAAGGAGAATATAAGGTTAATTGCAAGTCAAAACAGCTGGAAAAAGTGGTAAGGCAAGAATGCAAGTATTAAGATGCTCGAAGATTGCCAAACTACTCAAAATAGCCTACGAGACAAGCAATTAAGATAAAAATAAAGGAGCCAAGTTGAGAAAAATGCTTCTATTAATGATGGAGAAAGTATTTACAAAATTCCTACACTATTACAAAAAGAGATCTATTCTACTACAACAAGAAAAAGCAAAAAATCCTAAACTTTAGGAGCTTGGTCCTTAGGCGCATCTGAGTCTCCCGCGGCACCATCTGTGCCCGCTTACGAAGTTGGAGTTGGGGGAAGGAAGACGGGTCATCGGAATCTCTGTTATAGGGTCGGAGATGGGCTCAGTGGTGGGGTGGAGCGCCCGCGAGGAAAAGATCTCCTATCGCGAGGCCCATTTGGAAGAACTGAGCCAAGGCATCCCCCAATGATATAGGGTTATCCCCGAACCGCGAGTTCATCCAAATCGGCGATCGGAGCTTAGAGCGTCACTACGCCCACGGGAGGCGAGAGGGCGCGGCGGACGGCTCCAAACTTTTGACCTCGTCCTCGGACAAGGGAACTAGTGCATGCCCCGGGCAAGCACTCTTCATCCGTAGCAACCAAGCGAGCCAATTACGGCCTTGACTCTGCACGGTGAACTTGCCGTGGACGCAAAATTCCTTATTTGCGTCAGAACCTTGACCTACATCTCGAGCGGAGGTTTTCGACGAGCCGCCTTGAAAGCTTGGGAGTTCTTGTATTCCTCCACGGCTTCCTTGCGGACATCGTCGAGGCGGACTTCCCCTCTGCCTCCATCCTTTTGTAGGGGAGCGGCTCGTCGGACGGCTCGTCCACCTTCTTCCCGAGCCTCGGATCGGCCTTGGCGGCATCCGGCTGGCCATGAGCTCTTTATTTACGGGCTCCCACTCGTTCTTGTGCCGCTTCATGGAGCTCATCCGTGACCCACTTATCCTCTCGAGTCCTTCTCAGTGGGTCATCCTCTCCTGGAAGCCCTTCAAATCATTCTCCTTGAGTGAAGGCCACTTTCCTTGTCCTCCGGCGGGGAGTTCAAGGTGCCAATTCTTGTTTGAGCCTCCTCCTGGCTCGGTTTGGCCGCCAAGATGGAAGTTTTGTTCTCCACCTCGGCGGTCGAGTGTACGGCTTTCACGCGGCCGCAACACCTTATTACTCACTGCGGGCGAAAGATCAAAAGTTAATACGGTGAAAAAAATGAAGCCAAAGATTATTAAGATCAAGCGAGCATCTACCTCGGTCGGTGCGAGGCCTATATCCCCGCCGGGCGAGGCATTCTCCTCGACGACTATGCCTTTGTAGAAGTCCAGGAGAAGTATGGCGGTTCGCGGCCGTCCCAGCGGATGCATTGGCGAGTTCCGGGCATAAATATCCACCCGGTGATGTGAGACACCTCGGACGGCCTCTTCTGACCGCGCGAGTCTCCTCGCGAGTGGTCGAGGGGAAAGCTGGATAAACTTGGCCAGCTTGAGATAGTGCCCCCCAGCGGGGGAGAAGAAGGCTGAAGCCACGGTAGGGCGGTCGTAGTCAGGAGGAGCATCCCAGGCCTTCTGCGGCTTCCTTTGTCCTGTCACGCTCTCCATCCCTCTCATTTCTCTTGAGAATCCATTTGATGGCGGAAGGAATGGTGCGGCCGAGGGGAGAGCGGGAGCCTCTAGAAGCTTGGAGGGAGGAGGACCACACTGGGGGTGGAGCGGATTCCGTAGTAGGGATAGTCTTGGGAAGGCTAAGGGGATCCCCGTCTTTACGCTCACCGCGGGCACCGTCTTATCCTTGGTGGGGACCCCACCCGTCTCATTACCGCCTCTTCGGGCGGCTTCCTTGTTGGCCTTCATGTTCTTGGCCTTCGGTTGGGCGGCATTTAGTGGAGGAGCCATCGAAATTGTATTCTTAGGGTCTACTGCGGAGGGAAAGAGAAAAGGTTAGAATGCGGTCAAAAATCAAAGATAAAGATAAATTGTAGCAACGGTTATATGAAAACGGTTAGAGGACCGATAAGTTCGGGAGGATCGCACTCGGCGCCCGGCATGCGGGTCTTACAATCCGCCTCAAATTGGTAGTGCTCGTGCACCACTCCAATCGGGGTCGCGAGGCAACGGCTCTATTGCTACTGCAGGGGCATGTGGGCGCCACTCCCTGCGAGGAGCCACCCCGAGTAGATCGATAAGGGCTCATCCGCTACAATTGTGCCTACATCATAAACGGGCTCCTCCTCCCGCTATCCAAGTAAAGGGCCCAGATGCCTCTACATGGCCGGTGCGCATAGCATCGGCGGAAGGACGGGTCCGGATAAGCTGCTAGCGGACACCTTCATCGGGGCTGGACTCACGAGGCTTGGAGAAGGGCCATCGAAGCTGGACTCGATGACCGGGATATCCTTGGTTCCATTGATCAAACTTGTTCGAAGGGGAGAGAAGGTCTTGGTAGAGAAACTCCTAGCCTTGAGCCAGAATGCGCGGAGAATTTGGTTCGATAGTAAGCATAGAGCCCGGCCGGGGTGGGTTCATAGCCCATGAATGCATAGCAGCTATGAAAGAAACAATGGCTCACGATGGCATTGGGAGTCGGATTCATGGGGAGCGGCGGTTTGAACTCCGGGGAAGTCATAGTAGAAAGGATCGAGGCGGCCTCGAGGCCATTCTCAAATTGAGCACCGTAGAAAACTAAGGCCACTATTATCCTCGCGGACATCGGCTACTTTGTCTCCTGCCTCAACTTATCCTTCCCGCTTTATCGGAACGTATCCTAAGGTGCGGACACGGTAGGCGTTGCGGTCCACGTTATAAACCTCATAAATATCCTCCTCCCGAGTTGAGGATAGCCACTTCCTTGGCTTTTATTATTGCGACCGTAGCCGGGGTTCGCCTCAGCCAGTGGCCGTTTGCCTTTGTGCGGGCGGGGGCCTCGGCTCACCTCCTCCTCGGAATCGGGGTCGAAAAGGCATCCACGATGTTCGTGGTCTCGGCGGCCTTCTTAGAGGTCCCCGCGACCCTCTAAGTTCGACCTCGCGGTCATCCTCCTCGGTCTCCGTGCTCGTCGAGCCAAAGAGACCGGTGGCATCACCGCGGGCGAGAGGTCACTTCATCCTCGTCCTCCCCGCCTACGGTAGTCTCAAAATTTAGAGGCTCCGGCTCCTCGCTCACTACTTAGTTCAATGGGTTCGGCACCGGGGCCGCGGGCACGGTGGGAAATACGATCCTCGGGGGCGGGACATCGAGGGTCATTCGGGGTGTGCCGGTGCCGCGCGGCATTGGTTTGTTCGGGGTCCATTAGCTCACACTTCTCCCGATCGGTTATCTACATTCGGGGACACGGATCGCTCTCCTCACAAGTTGACGGCGTTCGAGCTGATCTCTCGCGGAAGCACACAAAACCCGTTACAAAATTTCTTAGCCTTCGGTGATCCCCGACACCGGTACATTACGATTGTAGATGTACTTCTTCTTGGCCTCCCACAAGGGGTGGGACGAAAAGGCCCGATCATCTCTCTCACGAAAAAACGAGGAAACACCTAAGGGATAGCCTTATCCACCCCAATCCTACCTTCCTAAAAGATACCACCGGTCAGGTTTACAGGACGGCGAAGATATCGGTGGATCCATCTCACAGTTACATGGGACGGCGGGGTCCAGGTGCACGAGTGGTCATCTCGTTCAAAACTCGAAAAGAAAAAGTAGAAGGAGATGAAGGAGAAAAGCGCTGATACTTACGAGAAGGATTGAGAAAGGGATTCGGAAAACGCTAGCTTGGATTTCGCGACAAGATTTCTCTCTCAGCTCTACGAAGGTTTGGAAACGGTAAAAAGGGTTTGAGGTTTAAGGGTTTGGTATTTATAAGGCCTACCTATGCGGGTTAACAGTTAACCCCGTATTAATTAGCCACAAATCCTACCTCGGACCACGAACCGTTTCCAAACGTTTGGAAATTAAAAATTAAATGCCTTTTGCATTTATTACCCCCTTGGATAGGCGACACGTACCACGATGTACCATTAACCCGATGCTTTTCATCGCGAGGGCCCTGTTGCTTAGGGAGGCACGCCGTACGAGGGACCACGTGTCGCTCGGCTGGTGCCTCCCGAACGTTCCCCTGGCCCATGGGGCCGGGCAACGGCAAGCGCAGCTGGTGCTCGCGCGAGGAAGCGGTTGAGGCGAGACCGAGCTTCTAGTAGCTCCTCACTCGGACCATAAATAATCACACTTGGAGCTAGGGGCCATTGATGAGCCCGGATCTCATGGACCGGGCCCGCGCTCGGTCTAGTCAAGGAACCGGTGACGTGGCGGTTCCTAGGCCGCTGGAGGGAGACAGCGGACGAAATAGGCCACTGTGGTCGAGATCGTGTCCCTCCTCGCATCATCCTGCTTCGAGGACCATTGGGACCACAACTCGCTGGATCCGTGCCCGCATGAGTCATGCCCGCGTCAACCGTGCTCGCGTCATATATCTTTGACTGCGGGCACGACGTTGACCGCGGGCGCATCTTGCTCCGGTTAATGTCGAAGCCTTGCTGAGCAAGTTAGCTTGCGCTCGACGGGCCGCTGCCGGCTCCCCGTCACGCATTCAATGCGGCTCGATCCGCGCCTACTTATTCCATTTAATGCAATAAGCGCTCTGCGGCTCATGTCCCTTTCGGCCATGTCCCCCGGACGGTCGATGTTCCCTCCCACGACGGGACCCGATTAGGCTGCGGACACGTGTAGGCGGTCAAATACCAAAGTGCGCAGGTGATCTCGTGCTTACCTCGAAGCAAGCACCGTGGCATTGCTATAAATAGAAGGCCTTTACCCGCTTGGGCGAGGTAAGTTCCAGTATACAATTGAGGTAAGGCTCTTTTACTCTCTTAACCTAAACACACACACACTCGAAAGGTATTAGCGCTTATTACTCGGTATTAACTCCACCCGAGGGCTGAGTTGGAGTAACGTCCAACTTTGGCCTTAACGGTGCTTGTTTATGTTGTGATCTAGATCTGAAGCCAAGAATATATCCCAGCTTGGAGGATATCGGCAGAGCCGCTCCTGACCCCGAAAAGCTGTGGCGTCATCAGATAGCTAGAATTGAAAGAGGGCATCGACGGCGACCTTCTCCTTCCCCTCACTCTCCAGTCTCTGCGCCTTTGTAAAAATCTCACCTCCATCGCTTCGTCGCCGCTGAAGCGGTTAAGCAAACTAGGTTTTCCAGCCAAATTAAGCCTTCGGAAATGGCGCAATCTTGCTTCTCCTCCCTCCAGTTCAACCCGCTCGTATTCTCCTCCACGAACCCTAGCTTGTCGTTCTCCGAGTCCAAATGTCTCTCTATGCCCCTTCGTTCCAGGTTAAATCTCTTCCTTCAACCTCGTATTCTCTCACTCTCACACACACAAAGACAATAGTCACACTCGTATTCTGTGAGTATTTTTCAATGTTGATTCGTATTGTTCTTGTTATTGCATCAAAGGATTAATTGTTTGATTTTATTGCATACAATTGACTGAGTTGGAGATCTTTAAATACATGTATCTTTCTATGTTTATTGTTGATTGTATGTTATTTGAATGTTGCCAATATGCGATTGAGCAGTTTGAAATGTGTGTTTTGGCTATCTGAAACTGGGGATTCTAGGATTTTTCGAGAAGTTGAAAATTTTCGTTTCTGAATAATTGATTTTGATGTTCAGTAAGATTGATTTTCATCTCAATGAGTGGTTTACGGGCTTTAGAGATAATCAATATTGTGAAAGTTGAAAACCACCGCAATGGAGGTTGGCTTTAATTAAGTTCCAATAAGCAAGTAACTGAATGACCATGGGCTTTGCTCTTGAATGTTTTAATTTGTGTCAGTTACGCGTTCTTTTTGTTGGATTAAATAGAAAATCTTTGAGTTTTTGGTGTATTTTCTCATGTATGAACCTCTCCAAATTTTCACTGTGTCTATATTGTCACTGCTGCTAAGCTGAAATGCTCTGTGATGGCTTCAACCTCTTAAATTCACCCTCTAATAACCACACTTTCCAGTGTATGAGTATACATTCTTTTGCATTGAACCTCAATTGAGATTTACCTCCGTGGATTTTTGAAAAACAAAAGGTGACTTCAGTTTGCTCTTAAAATATTTTCTGAAGTTCGTTACAATTTTCTGGTTTTGCAAATCTTCCGTTCTTTAATTGTTTCAGTATGTTTGTTCGCAGTACTTATTACTATCTTTTCGTGCCACTTTTGCTTGTGCATATGCATGTTATGAAATGCCAGTGGAAATAATGACTTCGGCAAGTAACAGGCTTTCTCTTGGACTGGCTGCAAGTTGGATCTTGCATTTCAAAATCCAAACTGCCTTCTGCTTGTTAGGGTTCCATGTGTTACTATTCAGAGATTTAGTACTTTTTTCCAGTTTTCTTTGCCTTTGTAGATTGAGTATTATTGTAGACTTTCTCATGAGGGGGATTGAATGTTCTTCTCCGTCTTTCAAATGTTTCTTAGAAGGTTGCTTGTCATGGTCCTGGTATATATTTATATATATATGTATATACTATAAGAAAATAATTTTGTTAGAATATAGGGAAGAATATACAAGAGATGGACAGGCAATCCATAAAAAAAAACTACAATCAACCCGTAGTAAATTGTGGCAGCAGACCTTTCTTGCGTCAAATCCATTAATGAGAGCTTCTTAGCAGATCCCCAGAGAGATGCCCTAGAAACAACTTTGTCCAATAAAGCGCCAGTGATAAATAGTGATCTCTTTCTGGAATTTCTCTCATTCCATAAACACCATAAAACTGCAAACATCCCACACTCCCATAATAATGCTGCATCACCATTTTCCCCTTAGCCTGGGATAGGTTCTTATGGAGCCATAAATCACAAATTGATTTTACTTCCGTTTCATATATGTGTGGTTACTTGCTTTGATGTTTCTGAATTTATACTTCTTAGCAAAAAAGGGATTAATTTAGTGCCTGGTATAAGGACATTAGTTTCCTTTCCAAGCTTGAATGCTGAGAATTGTGAGCTAAGGATGTGATTACGGATGTCTCATTTTTCTTTGTGCTGCTGTAGGAAGACGACGAGCATACTCTTGAGGAAGACGAGGCTCTCATAACTGAACAAGAAAGGCAAGAAGAACTGGAAGCTTTGCAGAACGAAATAGATCTTCCTCTTGAGGAGCTACTAAAACGTTACTCTGATGGGAAAGGTGAGCCTTTTATATGGACAAGTGACATTAAGTTGCTTGCACTTTCACCATTATATTCCATTTTAATACAAGTCCCTTTTGCATTGACAGTGCTTTTATATATCTTCTATCCAATAACATGTGGCTCTTTAATGGATGCCCCACTACAACATGTTTAGATTACTTTTTATTGGTTTATAGGTAAGTTCTCAAAATAATAAAAAATAATAATAATAAAAAAAATTGCTCCACCACAAACAGGCACTCAGCAGTACAGAAGATTCACACTTTCTTCCTGTCTGTCTTTTTTGTCGGAGCTTCATAATTAACATTCAATATTTTCCTTATCCTTATTAATTAATTGGAATCAACTATGAAATTCTCAGCTAGTCGAGGAAGTAGTCCAGAGAGGAACATGGATGTTGCCAAACTATCTAAAGGATTGAGAGATGACAGTCAACGTAAGTAGAATGAACCATACATTTTTTTTGCTATCATGAGGTCGTCCTAATTGTTTGATAGTTTCTGCAGAAACAGAAAATGGTATTTCTTCCGACCTTCAAATTGTGAGACACAGCTCTCCCACAGTCCCTGTGTTGTGAATATGGTCCTCTACACCCAAGCAAACCTACAAGAATAATAATCGCACACAAACCAAGCACAAGAAATCAAAGAAACAGAAAAGAACACAAGAAATTGTTAACCCAGTTCACCAATTTGATTGGCTACATCTGGGGGCACTACCAAGCCAGGATCTTGCACTATGTATGTAGAATTTGTGTTACAATGAGAGAGGGGGCGGAACTTTACTTATATATGAACTAGGGAAAAAACCTAAACCTAAACAAAGAAGGATTTCTGGACTGGCAAGCGGGCCCAGCGCGGCCAGCTCTGAAGCCTAGCGCGGTCGCGCCATCTGTCCCGATAAGTCGACGCCTTTAGCTGAAAACCTTCAAGGCGCGGTCGCCCTCCCTCCAGCAGCGGCCCGCCCTTGAAGAAATTTCACCGGAGCCACGTGTTTTACGCCCAGAGCGCGGGCGCGCAGCAAGCGCGGATCGCTCTTGAGCCCGAAACCTCGAGCGAAATTCTTCCCCTTTCTTCGATGTCAACCCGGTTGGTCCTCTATCCCAACAATCTCCCACCTAGAGAGTCGACCACACATATAAGCCTCGTATCCGTCTTCAACTCATCCTTGGTGTCCTTCTAGTGCTCACCTCGATCATGGTGCAGTGCCATCCTCCTCTTACATTCTCAGAGCCCAATTGAAGCTTTGCGCGGCTTCAGTTTATCAAGATTCACAACCTTTGTCAACATGTGTTGGATTTTCGATCCCGATATCTTCTGCAGCCCAGATCTTCTCCTCAGAGATGTCTGATGTAGTGAAACCTCGGTTCAATGTAGCTTCGTCCTCGAATGAAACGCCGGATTTCTTGCCAAATGTATTGCGCTCTATTGTCACAGAGAGCGTTACCCACTTCGCGTTTTCCCAAGTTCGCCCAAGAAGTTACTGCAGCCATACCATCTCTTACTCGCCTCTGTCAGCCGGCTGCGCGTATTACATTTTTCTGCGGTCATTGCGCCAGCGATCTTCTGCAATTTAGAAGCCCGGGGAGATTGCGGATACCGCTGATGTAAACCACGTAACCCGTAGTACTTCTCCTCTTATCAAAGATCAGCTTGATGCGAGTCAGCATCAACATAACCCGCTAACACCACTTCCTTGCTCGAGAAACACAGAGCCTTACAAGCAGTACCCTTGAAATAACGTAGGATCCACTTAACCGCTTCCAATGTTGCTTTCACTGGATTGCCCATAAACCAGTGACTACTCCCACCGCATGTGCGATGTCAGGCCTTGTACACGCCATTGCATACATGAGACTCCCACTGCTGAAGCATATGGAGTTCTCTCCATCTTGTCACGCTCCTCCTTGCCCCCCAGGCGAGTCCTTCTCGGATAGCTTGAAATGCAAGCCCAATGGCGTCCACTGTTGGCTTCGCCTCTTCCATCTGAAAACCTTGCTAAGACCTTCTCGACATATTACGCTTGTGAAAGAACCAACTTGCCCGACTCACATCACGGTCGATCCGCATGCCCAAGATTTTTACTGGCCTCTCCCAAATCCTTCATCTCGAACAGTTCGACAGCGAGTCTTCAATGGCTAGAGCCCGCTATTAACATGTCGTCCACATATAACATCAGATAATATACCCGTTGTCAGTGTTCTTGAAGTAGCAGCGATGATCCGCCTCACATCAGATAAAATCGATGTCATACATGAATCCGTCAAATTTCTGTGCAGCTTGCTAGGAGCTTGTTTAAGGCCGTACAAGCTCTTAGTCAATCTATGAAACTAGCTCCACAGCTACCCTTAGACAAGTAACCCTCACATTTGTACCATGTAAATCTCTTCCTCGAGTCCCCATGAAGAAAAGCATGTCTTCACATCCATCTGTTCAAGCATAAGTTGTCCTTGGCTACTATTCCCGAGAACCATTACGATGAGTGGTCATCTTCCTGGAGTGAATACTTCGGTGTAGTCAATCTAGTACTTTTCTTTGAAACCCTTTTACAACCGAGTCTTGCCTTGTAACGCTTGCTATCGTCTGCTTCCTCCTTGATCTGTAAACCAGCTTGTTATGCGGTGCCTTCTTCCCCTTAGGTAGTTCGATCGACTCCCGAGTTTTGTTGGCCTTGATGAGTCACGTCTCATCATCCATCGCGACTTTCCACTTGTTACAAAGTGCCTACTGAAACGACCTCAGCATAACATTAGGTTCCCCGTTATACATCGGCTGACAAATAATAATTGGATGGAGTATACGTCGGGCGATCCACGCGACTGCTTTGGATCTACGCGGCGGAATATCAGGTTCGGAAGTACGTGGTTCATCTTCGGTGACCTCACGACCGTAGTCATCATGAGCAGATTCTGCTCCCTTTGAGTTAGGAATATCCACCTCTACAATTTAGGTTCCGAACTAGTGTCATAGATGCCCCCTTTACGTCCTTGTACTGAAAACTGTTCATTGAATACCACATCTCGACTACGAATAATTCTATGATTTTGGTCATCCCAAAACTTGTACCGAAGTCGTCCCCGCCATTACCCGATAAATGTACGCTTAACTTGATTTAGCATCTAATTTAGTTCTCTCAGTGAGAATCAACATGAACATAAGAAACGCGGCCAAATATGCGAAGAAAGGACAGATTTACACCTTTGCCGCTCCAAGCTTCCTCTGGAATTCCATTTCCCGATGGTAGATGGTCCCAGATTGATCAAGAAAGGCTGTAGTGTCAGCTGCGTATGCCCGAAGCGTCTTCGGAAGTCCACGCTTCAATCTCATGCTTCTAGCGCATTTCATTGATGTTACATTCAATCCTTTACGCTTTACCGGATTGAGTTGTGGTGTCCGCTTTGGAGTCTTCTCCCATACGAATCCCATTCGCGACACAATATTCCCTAAACTCGCCAAGCTCATGACTCCCCGCGTTGTCGATCTCAAGCACTTAAGCTTAAGTCAGTCGATTCTCCACGAAGGCCCTCCACTTCTTGAACACCTCGAAAGCCTCATCTTTCCCCTTCAAGAAATAGACCCAAACCTTCCTTGTAGAATCATCGATGAAAGTCGTGTAATATGACGCACCCCGGAGATGTAGCAGGAGATGGCCCCCACTTGAATCAGTGTGAACCAATTCCAACTTTGCTTCCCTGAACCCCTACCTGTCCTCGAGAAATTATTTCTCCACTTGTTTGCCAAACATACAATCCTCGCAGATCCCCACGTTGGCTGTCTTGAGCCGGTAGTAGTCCGCTTTGAGCAAAGCACCTTCATCCACTGTCTCGCTCATGTGACCCGATCGGCAGGTGCCACAAATCAGTATCACCCTTAGGCTGCTTTGCCACCGCGATCTTATCCTTGGTGTTATTCGCGAATCTGAAAGTCCCCTCCTTATTACCAGGCGATCTCACAATCCTCCTTGGTAATAACCCGGTTCTGGCGAAATGTCACCTTGTAACCTTCTTCGTCCAGGCCCAAGAAAGTAGGTTCTTTTTCAAACCGGAATGTGCACGACCCGTTCGGATGTAAGACCTTCCCGTACGATGCTCCTATTCTAACATCCCCTTCCCCTTGATTTCAGGCTCGCCGTCCGCTAGATAGACCTTCCGAAATCACCGAGGAAGTGTAGTTTTCCATCTCTTCCTTATGCCCAAGAAGTGGAATGATGCCCCGAATCCGGCACCCATGATTCTAGTGCACTACTAACACTCAGAACCGAGTACATCATCACCTTCATTTGCCACATTGCTTTGATTGCCCTACGATTTGGACAATCCCTCTTGAAGTGTCCCAACTCCTTCTGATAATAGATTTGAACAGATCCCTTCGCAACCTTCGGTTTGTCCTTGGTCTCATCAGCTTTGCCCTTACCACTCACCACGTTCTCCCTAGATTCGGTTCTCCCTTGTTTGCTAGTACCCGACTTCCCCTTGCTAGTAGTAGCCAAAGCCGATCCTGAAGCACTCGATGTCCCCAACTTCTTCCTACGATTTTCCTCGGCCAAGAAAGTCCTTAACATCATCATACTTCAATTTCTTCTTACTGGAAGCGTTGATTGCGATCACCGTTCCGCTCCAACTTGCGGTAAAGAAGCTAGCAACAAACACGCATGAACCTCATCATCGAACTTGATCTCCACCGCTGTCAATGAATCTATGACATCCATAAACTTCATCGATGTGCTTAGCGAGGATCCTCCCTCTTGCATCTTGAGACTACCCGTCTTACGTATCAAATCAACCTTATTTGCGGCGAGACGGAGTTTCAAATCTCTCAGGTAAGATAATCGATAGCTCACTTGGTGGTTGTCGCCTTCTTGGTAGTCTTCGCAATCCACTTTGACAAAGTTGATCTAACCACCCCTAGGGCTTTCCGATCCATGAGTTCCCATTCTTCCTGATCTTCATCTTCCGGTTTGACACCCTTCAGAGGCTTATAGAGGTCTTTGTTGTACAAAAGATCCTCAATCTGCATCCTCCAATATCCGTAGTCAGACCCATCGAATTTCTCAACTGCCTGTTTGTCTTTGCCCATTCTTGATTGCTTAGAACAACTCCCTTGATCTTGAAACCAAAAGCTCTGATACCAGTTGTTCCGAATATGGCCCTCCACACCCAAGCAAACCTACAAGAATAATAATCGCACACAAACCAAGCACAAGAAATCAAAGAAACAGAAAAGAACACAAGAAATTGTTAACCCAGTTCACCAATTTGATTGGCTACATCTGGGGGCACTACCAAGCCAGGATCTTGCACTATGTATGTAGAATTTGTGTTACAATGAGAGAGGGGGCGGAACTTTACTTATATATGAACTAGGGAAAAAACCTAAACCTAAACAAAGAAGGATTCCTGGACTGCTGAAAATCGGGCCCAGCGCGGCCGCTCTGAAGCCTAGCGCGGTCGCGCTACTGTCCCGTAAGTTCAACGCCTTTGACAAAACCTCCAGCGCGGTCGCCCTCCCCTTCAGCGCGGTCGCCCTTGAAGAAATTCCACCGAGCCACATGTTTCTGCCAAAGAGCGCGGACGCGCACAGCAAGAGCGCGGTCGCTCTTGAGCCCAGAAACCTCAGACGAAATTCTTCCCCTTTCTTCGATGTCTAACCCGGTTGGTCCTCTATCCCAACACCCTGGTCATCGTTCTGTAAGTTGTATGTGTTTATCATTGTTTTCTCGAATTGCGGAGCGAATTTAGCGCTGAACATGATATTATCTCCTCACCTTTTTTGTAGGTTGAAAGTAATGGTGGTCTACCAGTTTCAGAAAACCAGGCTCATCAAATAAGAAATTGTGAAAAAGGATTACAGGGGCTGAGAAAAAAGCCATTGCAATATGACTTTCAAGATGAAAATGTAAGACTGTATTCTTTGTTTAACTGCAGTAGACTTTTCACATTTCTGTTAATGGCTTTATGTCAAACACAGTGGAGGAACTTACACTGAACATGGTCTGTACATCAAAACAGAAAGAAAAAAGAATCACACATTTCCTATGAAACTGTTGTATTGTGCCTGTAAACAATTTTATGATTGTTTTATTTATTAAATTATACTGGGGCCAAAGAAAAGATTTTTATTATCAACCATTTAGTTTGTGGTGTTAAAGGTTTTTATTATTATCTGAGCTGCTAATTGATGGTTCTTTGCATTGATTGCCACGAGGGAAACTGTTGAATAGGAGTATAGCAATAACAAAGCCTTGGTCCCTGAAAAATGTAGAAGTGGGTAGCTCATATCATATGAGTTGACACCACTTGCTTTCTTTTGTAGTTCTAATCCTCTATGTTTTAACTTGTAGGTCCATGGTTTGATTTGATGAGCATATGGTTTGATTTGATGAGCACATGGTTTGATTGAATCTTATGTTTCTTTAACAGGGTTATTCACGGTCACCTAAAAATGTAGAAGTGGGTAGCTGCATATCATATGAGTTGGCACCACTTGCTTTCTTTTATAATTCTAATCCTCTATGTTTTAACTTGTAGGTACATGGTGAGCTAAATGGATATGAAGAATAATCAAATGAGATGGTGGAGCCTAATGCAATGATTTTTAGTGTTGCATTAGCTCAAAAATGTAGTAGTGCTTGTTAGGTTTTTACCACTTATATTATATAATTAGTATGTGTCGATGGCACGTTGTCATGTGTACATATATATATTATGTATCTTTTGGGAATGAAGTTTGTCAATACATGTTAATTATCATGTCAATTAATTTTTTATATAATATTTTTTTATTATTTAATTGTATACTCCCTCCGTCCCATAGAGCTTAAGAAGATTCTATTTGGCACGGGAATTAAGGAATATTATTATAGTATTAGGAGAGAGAATGAGTGGAAGAAGTATTGTGAGTATGAAAAATTAAATAGGAGAGAGAATGAGTGGAGGGAATAGTAAATTATAATGTGTTGTGAGTATTAAAATAATGTAGGAGAGAGAATGAGTGGAGAGAATAGTGATTTAAGGTTTCCATTTTGGGATTTCTTAAGACTTATGGGACGCCCAAAATGGAAAGTTTTCTTAAGACTTATGGGACAGAGGGAGTATATATTACTACTAGCACATGCCCGTGTTCAGTTCAAGGCCACGTAATTTTATTTAATTTAATTTTTTTTTTTAAATTAAAAAAAAATTATTTTTTTTAAGGCAAAATGGGAAAGGGACAAATGTATGAGGGCAAAATGAGAATTTTTGCACTTGGCACTGTTCAAAGAACTGTAGCAAACACCCCTTCCATTTATACTATAGATTAGTAATCAATATTAATACATAACAACAACCGTTACATTAAGTGTGCATCTAATTTTTGGTGTTACATTAGGTATTCAACTACTTTTTAAATTGGCGTTGCATTAGGTACTCATCTACTTTTTGGCGTTACATTAGGTGTTCATATTGTTTTAAAATTGGCGTTGCATCAGGTATTTACCTAATGCAACGCCAAAGCTCTGGCGTTACATTAGCTTACTATGTCGTTGCATTAGACCTAATGCAACGCAAGAAAATGCAACAGCCATTTGGCGTTACATTAGGCCTAATGTAACGGTTTTTGGGCTCTAATGCAACGAAAATTGGCGTTACATTAGCTCAGAAATGTAGTAGTGACAATAATAAATAAGGGCATACTTATACTTAGGTATTTTTCACAATTACTAATTAAACTAGGGTGTTGCCCATGCTACACACGGGGTACTTTGATATTTTTGATAATCATAAGTAAGTTTGTTCATTAAAAAAAAATGTACTTCAGTTTGAAATTAATTTATTAATATAAAATATTATGAGGATGAATTATAAATATTATGGTCATGGGAAAAAATATGAGTGAAGTCACAAACTTGTAAAAGGCTAACCAAGAAATTCATTTGTTATGTCATGTGATGATGGGATAGATGGAGTCTTGAAAGATGTATTTAGAGTTAGGGTTATGGCATAATATTTTTCTCCATAATCTGTTAATATTTTTGTGGTTTGTTTTCTCATTATTTCCTCAAGACTTCTAGATCATTAATGTTTGTACAATATGAAAAAATAAATATATAAATCAATATAAAAGATAAAAGTAAGATTAACAAATATCATTGTAGTTAATTTTTGTAATCTTAGCAATTTGATATAATTCATTCGTAAGTATGAATAAAATAGAAGAAAGAAAACGCAATAACAAATAAAAAAAATTCAAAACTTAATAAATAAAATAATAACAAAAAATGAATTCAATATCAAAACAGAAATATGAAAGTCAAATATTAATAAAGGAAAAACAATAAAAAATAAGAGTTCAAAGATATAATAAAAATAAAGAGTAGAAACATATAAATAATAAATTTGAATATTTTTAAAAATAATACAAAGTCAAAGTAGAATAAATATCAAAATAGAAAAAAAAACAAAAAACAAAAGAAAGATGAAACAATTGAATGAAATATGGAAATCGAATCTTAATAAAAAATAATAAAAATGAAGCATTCACGAACACAATCAAAATATATTAAAAAATAAAAAAACTATTTTAAAAAATTCATCAATGAAAATCAATATCAAACCCAAATATAAATAAGTACACCAAAAATCAAACTTTAATCGAAATAAAAGAAATATTTTTTTATCACAAACTGAAAAAAGGAAGATAATATTAAAAAACGAAAGTAAAGCAAATATGAAAAAAAAAGAAATAAAACTAAAATCAACTTTACAAATAAGTAAAAGAAATCAAATCATAATCGAAAGAAAAAAAAATAAAAAAATAATCCAAACAAAGTTCTTATTTAAAGCCAAGTTATAAATTGTCTTACAAAAATAGCAAAAGCAAAATGTAAAAAACTTTAATAATTAAGAAAGAAAAAAATTTAATGCATAAAAGAAAATCAATATCAATATAAAAACATACGAAAAAATAAAATGCAAATAAAAAATGAAAATTAAAATTCTAATAATTAAAAAGTGAAAGAAACATTCACAAACATAAAAGAAATAGAAAAAAACCAAGAAATAAAATCAAAATAAAGACAAAAATTTATAAAATAAAAGTTAAAATTAAAATTAAAATCAAAGTCAAAATCAAATTCAAATTCAAAATAATAAACACAAACATAAATATAAAAAACAAATCCTATTCAAAATAAGTCAAAAGAGATTATAAAGAAGTCACTCACAAATCCGAAAAAAATGAATTTTGTGAATACTTACAATAGCATTTTACAATAGCATTCCCTAGAACCTTGACACATTTTCTTTCTTCATGAATCAGTCTCTACAAAAGCGATGGAGAGCAAAAACAAACATTTGTCAAAAGGAAATTAGTCTTTATATACTTGAATGAAGAAAATGGATGACTCTTCAACTATTGATCTTTTATGAATAGTCTAAAAGTTTTTTTTAATTATTGTCTTAGTTAGTATTACAACCTTTAAACTTCAACTTGTTTCATATTCCCGTTGATTATAACAAAATAAAATTATATTCTTCTATATGTTTAGTAATAGATAGCAAAATTAAATTACGTTGGTGTGTCTTTTGAATTATCATATGCATGTTACTAATGAACATAATGTGAAACTAATGCAATGATTCTTCATGTTCTTAACGGTTGAAGTATACTAAATGATGAAGATATGAACAATCTTCCGTTCATGAATTTGTAAAGTCTCTCTTCATGATATGTATTTCGAAAATAAAATAATGCATTTTTTGTATATGAAAAGTTGAATTAGGATAATCAATACATAAGAAGGGGAAAAGTTGATAATGTATAAATTTATTAGTGTTTTTAAATAAGAACATTAAACATCTTTTTGCCTTTTGGATTACTAAAATAAATTTCGTTAATTATTATCATATTTCCAAGCAAAATCATATGTATTCCGAAAATAAAATAATGCATTTTTATATATGAAAAGTTGAATTAGGATAATCAATACATAAGAAGCCGAAAAGTTGATAATATATCAATTTATTAGTGTTTTTAAATGCATAGCCTACCTAGTCTATACTTCTATTATATATATAAGAGTATATGTCTATTACTACTTATACCTAGTTACATACCCTAGTCTATACTTCTATTATATACTCCTATATAATAGTACATAATACCATACCTAATATCTATACTTATATTATATATACTTCTATTATATACTCCTATATAATAGTACCTAATACCATACCTAATATCTATACTTACATTATATACTCCTATATAAGAGTACCTAATATCATACCTCATATTATTGTCTAATATACTCAACTAATAGCCAAATTTGAAAAGCCTGGGCACATCAATAGCGAGGATGATGTGGCTTCCTAGAATGAAAGATACTCCCATTTTTTGATGACGTGTCACACCCATTTTCGTTTTCGCCTACTTTAATATACTATAGTATAGATTTCTTAGCGGCCGTATTAGCATTGGGAAGCCAATATATTTACCCAATCTTCAACATTAAAGCCTAGGAGACTTTGACCTTTAAATCCATTAATGGAGTAATTAATTTATAGTACAAGCCTAACGTTTTTTAATAAAATGAATTCCGGAATTGGCATTTCCGGAATTCAATTTTGCAAAATCCAAGATTTTTCAGTTTTGTAAAAAAAAAAAAAAATTCTGGAATTACCAATTTCGGAATTGAATTTTCCAAAAATATTATTTTGTTAATTCGGTTTTGAAAAAAAAAAAAGGGATTACGAAATTGGTAATTTCGGATTACATTATTCCGGAATTATCAATTTCGGATTCCAAGTTGAAAGTGCTAGTTTGGTATATACTTTTTCATCAATGTTAATTTGGTAATTAACTTTTATTCAAAAATTTAACCAAAATGACAAAAGAAGTCAAAGGGATACATGCATGGAACTCTTTTTGGTATCCTTTGTACCAGGCCTAAGAGAAATAATAACTCGTAACAAGAATTGGAAATATTATACCACCCTGCCCCAAAATAAGAGACCCTTTTTAAAAAAAATGTCTTAAATCTATTTTCAAATAAAGTAGCTTGTCTCTTTGTCAACTAACATCTGCAAATATTACTTGTAATCTTATGGAGTGGACACCAAACATAATTTGTGTAAATGTGCAAAAACAGCTTAAATCAGCTTCCTTAATGTTTTTCAAGAAAAAAAAGGACTCTTTCAATTTGGAGCAGAGGGACTGGAAATGTATGGTTTTAACTTCAAAAACAGTCACCCCACCTTCCCACAAATGAGTTTCTATTCTTCACTTTCAAGTACATTAAAAAAAAATTGACTTTTAAACAATTTTTGTGGCAAATACATATAAATAAGGTCACTCTTTGTATTGCAACTTTGTAAGTATGTATTGGAATATGATATGGAGTACTTGTCAAAAGGGAATTTGAAAAAATTCGACAATCATTTTCCCAAAATTCTTTATTTTTTAAATGGACACTCATTTTGATTTTGGGAAGGAGGGAGTAATTCTTTCTGGAGTAAATATAGATTTTTCGGGTGTAGATGGAGTAATCAAGATAAATTCCAGTGCAAGGTCATTCCATTCCATGCTAATTAAGTAAAAATTACATTCCATGATAGTTGCAAATGCAATGAAATCGAATCACAAACATAAAGCACAAACAAATGATCCAAATCAAATAAACACTCAGCAGGAAAACACACACACACACACGTACCAGTAGAAGGCTCGGGCAGGGCGGGATTAGGGCATTGGAGAATGATTTTAGGAGCGGTGAAGTGATCGTAAGCGAGCTTAGCCGCTTGGTTCTGCGCTTCTTTTGAGGAGCGGCATACGAACGCGGGGGTCTGGAACGCGACCCCATTGACGGTGACGGTGGCGGTGAATCGTGGATCGTGGTCCGGACCTTCTCGAACGGTCTCGTACGCCGGCAACGGCCATGATTGTTGGTGGCAGAACTCTTGAAGCTTAGATTTATTCATTTTTCTTTCTGACAGCAGACGGGTCACCGGAGAAAGGAGAGGGGATGAAGATGAGCTTCAAGTATCCACTACTGCATACCGGCAAAGACTATTATCTATCTATACTCGCATGCCAGGCTAATAAAAAAGGCAAAATCCCGCCCTTTTATTGCCCTTTTATTAATTGTTAAAATATTACTTATATGTGTGTTTATAAAGATGCATAATGTTATATACATATTAATTTGGTACAAAATTTTATATGTAATGTGTTGTAAGCTAGAAATTATACAATTATATATCTATAAAATTACTTGCCATTTATTTTCAAATTACTCGCCATTTAAAAGTTGGAGTAAAATTTATTTCAAAATATTTGATGTTTTATTATTTCATTTATTTTATTCTTATTTTTGTAATCATATTAAAAACTATAATTTCAAAGTAATTAAATATTTTTATAGTGACTATTTTACAATAACAAATAAGGGCATACTTATACTTAGGTAATTTTCACAATTACTAATTAAATTTCTTAGCAGCCGTATTAGCATTGGGAAGCCAATATATTTACCCAATCTTCAACATTAAAGCCTAGGAGACTTTGACCTTTAAATCATTTAATGGAGTAATCTATAGTATAAATGGAAGGGGTGTTTGCTACAGTGGTATGAACAGTTTCAAGTGGCGAAATTCTCATTTTGCCCTCATACATTTGTCCCTTTTCCATTTTGCCCTTAATTTTTTTTTTAATTTAAAAGAATTTTTTTTAAAAAAAATCTATAGTATAAATGGAAGGGGTGTTTGCTATAGTGGTATGAACAGTCCAAGCGGCGAAATTCCCATTTTGCCCTCATACATTTGTCCCTTTCCCATTTTGCCCTTAATTTTTTTTTTAATTTAAAAAAAAATTAAAAAAAAAATTACTTGGCCTTGGACACGGGCATGTGCTAGTTAATTTATAGTACAAGCCTAATGTTTTTTTTATAAAAATGAATTCCAGAATTTGCATTTCCGGAATTCAATTTTGAAAAATCCAAGATTTTTCAGTTTTGTAAAAAAAAAAAATTCCGGAATTACCAATTCCGGAATTGAATTTTTCGAAAATATTATTTTGTTAATTCGGTTTTGGAAAAAAAAAAGGGATTCCGGAATTGGTAATTCTGGATTACATTATTTCGAAATTATCAATTCCGGAATTCAAGTTGAAAGTGCTAGTTTGGTATATACTTTTTCATCAATGTTAATTTGGTATTTAAATTTTTAAAAAGCAATATTTTGGAAAAAAAATCGAGGCTTGCAATAGCAATTTCCTTAAGACAATATTTTTTATCTTTGCTTTGGTGCACACAATGATGGATCAAAAGTCTCCCAAGATACAACGGTCTTGAATCTCTTAATTAATTTGCACTAACTAGAGATTCCTCGGCGAACTTGAAATAAGTAGAATACTTAAATAGAGAGAACAAGAAGAGAAGACTAGGATTATAGCTTGAAAAATTAAGTTGATGAATTGGCCAAATTCATCCTCAATTTATAGGCATCATAGTGTCCCTTCTAAAGGAACACACCCATTGAAACAAGACTTGAAAAGTCGCATCTGTAAGACTAAAACTGAAAGCCTGTTAAAAAACTGTCAGTCCAGTTAAATATCTAACAGAAAATAGCGAATCTGTTTACTAACAGGAAACGGCAGTTACTGTTATCTTTTTAACGGATAGTGGCAGTTCCATTAAATTTCTAACGGAAGGTCACATCTTTTGGTTAAAAACAACAAAAAGACATATTTTTTCGTTATCTTTCTAACATAACTGTAACAAAAATAAAAGGAATTAAGTTTTATGATTCAAAAGTAAAAATCACTACAAGAAAACTGACAGATAGCGACGAAAATTAGTTACGGAAATAAATCCTCACTAATACCGACGGATTAGCGACAAAATAGCAACGACCTGGGGTGAAAAACAAAAAACGAAATTAGGACGAGATTGCCGACGGATTTAGTGACGGATATGCCGACGTATTCCATTTCGTCTCTAATCCGTCACCATTTTGGCGCCAAAAACTTTGCGCACTTTTTTACCGACGAATTTGTGACGGAATGGCGACGGATATTTTTACTGACGGATTTGAGTCGGTGCTAAATTATTTAAAACAAATATTAAATTTATATTTTAGGTTAGCGACGGATTAGTGACGGATTAATTACCGACGGATTAAAATCCGTCGGTAAATTAATTACATATTATTACCGACGGATTTGAGTCGTTGCTAAATTATTTAAAATAATCATTAAATTTATATTTTAGGTTAGCGACAGATTAGTGACGGAATTAATTACCGACGGATTAAAATCCATCGGTAAATTAATTACATATTATTACCGATGGATTTGAGTCGTTGCTAAATTATTTAAAGTAATTATTAAATTTATATTTTAGGTTAGTGACGGATTAGTGATGGATTTAATTACCAACGGATTATAATCCGTCAGTAAATTAATTACATATTATTATCGACGGATTTGAGTCGTTGCTAAATTATTAAAAATAATTATTAAATTTATATTTAGGTTAGCGACGTATTAGTGACGGATTTAATTACGGACGGATTATAATCCGTTAGTAAATTAATTACATATTATTACCGACGGATTTGAGTCGTTGCTAAATTATTCAAAATAATTATTAAATTTATATTTTAGGTTAGCGACGAATTAGTGACGGATTTAATTACCGACGGATTATAATCCGTCGGTAAATTAATTACATATTATTACCGACGAATTAGAGTCGTTGCTAAATTATTTAAAATAATTATTAAATTTATATGTTAGGTTAGCGATGGATTAGTGACGGATTTAATTACGGATGGATTATAATAGAAGAGGGATGGACAATTGCATAGTATACTTTTTTAATTTTTTAATTTTTTTTTTTGATAAATAAAACTATTTGAGATTTTGGTTAGTAGTGATTTTTTTTTATTAAAAGTTATATAAAAAAGTTAAGAATTTTTAAAGAAATGAAAGTATATAATAGAATAAAGAGAGACGCACAATATCATTTACTTTTTTAATTTTTTTTTAATTTTTTGTTTGAATAAATAAAACTATTTGAGATGTTAGTTAGTAATGAAAATTTTAAAAAATATATATATAAAAAAGGTTATGAATTTTAATGAAATGAAACACTACAAGAAAAACAGGTTTTAGCGACGAAATGTCCAAAATATTTATTTATATTCATAAAAAATAAAAAAAAACTATACATTTATAAATGAAAAATTAAAGAATTTTACCCTATACCCTATACCCTGTATACCCTATACCCTATACCCTATACTCTATACCCTATACACTATACCCTATACACTATACACTATATCCTTTACCCTATACACTATACCCTATACCTTATATCCTATATCCTATACCCTATACCCTATACACTATACCCTATGCCCTATACCCTATACACTACACCCTATACCATATATCCTATATCCTATACACTATACCCTATATCCTATATACTATACCATATACCATATATCCTATACACTATACACTATACCCTATACCCTATACACTATACCCTATGCCCTATGCCCTATACCCTATACACTATACCCTATACCCTATACACTATACCCTATACCCTATACACTATAACCTATACCCTATACACTATATCCTATACACTATACCCTATACACTATACCCTATACCCTATACCCTATACACTATACCCTTTACACTATACCCTATACCCTATATCCTATACCCTATACACTATACCCTATATCCTATACACTATACCCTATACCCTATATCCTATACACTATACCCTATACCCTATATCCTATACACTATATCCTATACACTATACCCTATACACTATACCCTATACCCTATACACTATATCCTATACCCTATACCCTATACCCTATACCCTATACCCTATACACTATACCCTATAGCCTATACCCTATACCCTATATACTATACCCTATACCCTATACACTATACCCTATACCCTATATCCTATACACTATACCCTATATCCTATACCCTATACCCTATACACTATACCCTATATCCTATACACTATACCCTATACCCTATATCCTATATACTATACACTATACCCTATACCCTATACACTATACACTATACACTATACCCTATACACTATACCCTATACCCTATACAGTATATCCTATACTATACACAACTATACACTATACCCTATACCCTATACACTATACCCTATACCCTATATCCTATACTATACACTATACCCTATACACTATATCCTATAGCCTATAGCCTATAGCCTATACACTATACACTATACCCTATACCCTATACCCTATATCCTATATCCTATACCCTATACCCCATAGCCTATACACTATACCCTATACCCTATATCCTATATCCTATACCCTATACCCCATACACTATACCCTATACTCTATACCCTATATCCTAAACCCTAAAGAGAATTTTAGGGTATAGTATATAAAAGTTTGAAGATAAATTATTATTGTTATTATTAATTTAGGGTACAAGGTATAGGATACAAGGTATAGGATATAGTATATAAAAGTTCAAAATATTTGAAAGATAAATTATTATTGTTTTTATTAATTTATTAACTAATTATTGTAATCATCAAGAAAATTTTGAAGATAAACAAATAAATATAAGATGTGGCAATATGTGATTTAGGGTTTAGGAGTTGAAAGTTACTAATAAGTATATTTTTATGTAATATTATTTTATATTTAATTATTATTGTTTTTTGAAAGATGAATTATAATTTTTGTTATTTATTATTTTTGCTAATTATTATAAACATAAAGAGAATTTTGATGATAAATAAATAAAAATAAGAGGTGGCAATAAGTCATTGTACCCAAACATTCACATGGATCATTAGGTTTAGTAAAATCTTAACCATTAAATACATAACAAATAATTAGATCTAATGGTCCAAATTCATCCAAGGAAACACAAACACATTTTCACTTGATTGGTTGTTTTATGTTCACATGGATTGACATTTTAATCAATCTAAACCATTAATCACACACAATTCTATGGTCCAAATTCATCATAGCAAAACCCTTCAATCAATCTCCCATTCTTGTTCTCATTAAAGAATTCAAATGGGTGTTTTCCAATCTGGTCAACAATCATTTTCAGCCGTTACTTGTTCATAATTCGGGGAGTGATCGAGTTTTTTCAGATCGGGTAATGGAGATGCACCTTCAATTCAGATCGGGTAATGGTGGGTGGCCTTCTTCTTCCGTGAGATTGCCGCCCGGTGAACCTGCCATTGTTGATTGTACCGTTGAGTTGCCGAGGAATTGAAGGTTCCGGCCGACCGGGCTTCAGGTCCCTCTTCGTCTCTCTCTCCGCCGTCTTCTGGGTCTCCTCTGCGTCTCTCTCTCTCTCTCCACTTTCTTCTTCTCCATTTTTTAGATCTAGAACTTCTCTCTAGATTTGGGTTTGATTTTTTAGATTTAAATTGGGTTTGATATTTTTAGATTTAATTTGGGTTTGATATTTTCAGATTTAGTTTTAATTTCTATGTTTTTATGAATGGTGGTGTTGTTGTTGTTGTTGTTGGTGGTGGTGATGATGATGGATGGTGGTGGTGGATAGATGGTGGTGGTGGGCAAAGTGTAACTTTTGAAATATGTGAGGACTGGTTTCAGTTGAATTATGATTTAATTTTCTTGGTTGGAATTTGTTCCATTGGACTTTGTTCATTATATTGGTGTGATGGTGATCAAAGTTGAAATGAAAGGATACGCAAAGACTAATTTGAGAATAAAAAAAGTTTAGGGAAGCGAAGTGTAAATGTGAAATTTCAAGGATTGATTTAAAATTTATAAAAGTTAAGGGACTGATTTGAGAATAAGAAAAGTTAAAGGGACTGATTTAAATTGATTGACATTATAATTTGTTTTTGATAAAAATATTTAGGATATATATATATATATATATATATATATATATATATATATATAATATTAATATATATATTTTTAAACATATATATATATACTAGAATAAGCCCGTGTCCGAGGACACGTAATTTTTTTTTTTTTTAATTAAGCCTGTGTCATTTTTTTTTTAATTAATTTTTTTTTTAGAGCAAAATGGAAAAGAGACAAAATAGTGAGGACAAAATGGAAATTTCGGACATTGGCACTGTTCACCTCCTTGAAAACAATTTATGCCCAAAAATGATAGGAGGCCCATAAGCAATTTATGCCCAAGTTAACAGACTACTTACGGCCCAAGCCCATTTAAGTCAGAAAATGATGCACAGCGTCAATGACCCATAGAATTAGTGATAGTTATCAAATCTCTCTCTCTCCCCTTCTCTCTCTCCTCTGATCAATCAAGCATCTCTGAATCTGATGTCTGGAACTGCGATAGTCATCGGAGCGTTGAGCTCATGGGCGCGAGCTTTGGTCAAGATCTCTCCATATACGTTCTCCGCTCATATAGGTTCTCCGCCATCGGAATTGCGGTAGCCATCGGCGTTTCTGTCCTCGGTGCTGCCTGGTATCTTCTTCAGTTTTCCCCCAATTTTTTTGCCCTTTTCAATTGCTTGATTCTGTAAATAGGTCTGTTATGCGAAAATGGAATTACTTTTTTTTTTTTTTTTAAGGGCAAAACGGGAAAGGAAGTGAATAGTGAGGGCAAAATGGTAACTTTCGCGGGTGGAACTGTTCATAGAACTGTTCACACCCCGGTTGCATTTATACTATAGATATATATTTTTTTTAATATAAAATGCAAATTTAGTGATGGAAATATTCGTCGGGAAACCCCTCAATAATTTTACATATAAAAAACAATGAATATTGGATTTTAAAAATGAATTTAGTGACGGAATAATCCGTCAGTAATATTAAATAATAAAAATTACTATTATAGCATAAAAAATAGCGACGAAATATTCCGTCAGTAATATTAATAATAAAAATAATAATTACAGCATCATAAATAATAGCAACGAAATGATCCGTCGATAATCCGTCACTAAAATGGTCCAAAAAAAAACCGACCATTTAAATAGCGACGGAATGATCCGTCGATAATCCGTCACTAAAATGGTCCAAAAAAATAAAATGACCATTTAAATAACGACGAAATAATCCGTCGATAATCCGTCACGAAAATGGTCCAAAAAATAAAACGACCGTTTAAATAGCGACGGAATTTTCCGTCGCTAATCCATCAACATAATGCTTTAAATTGGTCGTTTATTTTACCAAATTATCGACGGATTTTAAAACGTTAGCGACGAAAATTTCCGTCGCTAAATCTGATTGAGAACCGCCGGTAATCCGTCGAAAAATTTAGCGACGCACGTTTTAACATCGAATTTTTTACGTCTAAAATCCGTCACTGAATTGATTTAGTGACGGATTTTTTGGCAATTAGTGACGATTTTTTCCGTCCGTAACTGCCGTTTTTCTTGTAGTGAATATGTTTACAAAACTTATTAAAACTTTTGATATAAACTATCCTTCACACAATTTGAATTCCCCTTAGAACCCAAATGTCCTTGTTCACTTTCAAGTCTTCTTCTTTTCATTTATGAAGGATTTTATTTATTTCAAGATCAAGATATTTTTAGAAAACATTTTGCATTCACTATATTTCAAATACTGATAAAAGTGAAATTAAAGTTTCCTTTAATTTAATCTTGAAATTCCAACACCAAGGAGCGCCCTCCTACTTCTAAGGAGCAGAGCTCTCAAGGAGCGACCAGAAGGAGCGCTTGCTCTCAAGGAGCGTCAGCTCTAGGAGTACGTATGATTTTCAGATATATGGTCCTTTCATAATTCCAAAGTGTGAGCCTGGAAAGAGAAGGTGAGGGTCGAGCACGTCGAGTCACATTCTACAAGTAGGGGTTTCGCCTCTTGTGTGTGAGTCAAGGACGTGGAGTCACCTTATACAAGTAGGGGTTTCATTCCGTACGTGTGGGTTTGGGATTTTTCCTTGAAATATGGTGAGCAAAGTATGAAACAGTTTTGAAAGTTCCCTACGAGGAGGGTGGGGTTTTGAGTTTTTTTTTTTTTTGAAGTATCGTGAGTCAAGACAATTTTGACAGTTTTCTATGAGGAGCTGGGGGTTTGGATTCTTCATTGAAGTTATGGTGAGCCAAGAAGATTTAGGCAGTTTTCTACGAGAATGGTGGGGTTTTGGGTTTTTCATTGAAGTATGGTGAGCCAAAATTATATTGACAGTTCCCTACAAGGAGTGTGGGTTTTGTTTTTTTGTTTTAATGAGAAAAGAGAACATGTAGAGGGAGAGAGAAGAAAAGAAAAAAGTAATTTTTTGAATTAATATTAAAATGAAAACGAAAGAGAAAATAGTAGAGAGCTACTACATTTTCGAACAAATGTAACGCATCAAATGCATCAAATGCAACAATGCTTTAGAATGGCGTTGCATTATTTCATTAATGCAACGGTTCATTTGAGCTATTACAACAACAATGGCTTCTGCGTTGCCTTAGGTTTCTAGGCGTTACATTAGATTCTTCTAATGCAACGCCATCAGTAAAGCCTTTGCATTAAGTTACTTGGCGTTGCATTATATCATTTCTAACGCAATAACTATATTACTAATGCAACGCCTTCGATAACACCCTTGCATTAAGTTACTCGGCGTTGCATTATATCCTTCTAATGCAATTGTTATATTACTAATATGCAACACCTTCAATAACTCCCTTGCATTAAGTTACTTGGCGTTGCATTATATCCTTCTAATGCAATTGTTATATTACTAATGCAACGCCTTCAATACCACCACTACCACTACCACTACCACTACCACTACCACCACTACTACTACCACCACTACAACCACTACCACCACTACCGCTACTACTACCACTACTACCACTACCACCACTACTACTACGACCACCACTACTACTACTACTACCACTACTACTACCACTACTACTACTACTACCACCACCACCACCACCACCACTACCAGTACCACCACTACTACCACTACCATCACTACTACCACTACCACTACTATTACTACCACTACTACTACTACTACTACCACCACTACTACTACTACCACTACTACCGCTACTACCACTCCTACTACCACTACTACTACCACTCTACCACTGCTACTACTACCACCACTACCACCACCGCCACCTGAATGAACGCTCGCCCGAAAACAAAATGATATTTTTGTTTTTTTGAGTCGCCACGCCGTTTTTAGAGGAAAACATTGAAAAACCTAATTTTAAGAGATTTTGAGTTCGGGAGTCTGGTTACGTGTTGGGAAGAACTAGAGAGTTCACCCAACACGCCCCTTTCGGGACTTTCAATCAACGTTTGGACAAATATGGACATTCAAAATGTGTGTGCGATGTGTGTCAACAAGTAAAGTGTGCAAGCCTTAGATTTCATTAATGGTATGGAACTGAATACAACTTGCGAGCCATAATAGGGGGCCGCACCCTTTTTACACGTGATATCTTTTATCACAAGACAGAGGTTTTGAGACAGATTGTCCCTTACAGAGGTAAAGCTACTCGAGAAATGAAAAGACATTATTTTGCTCATTTAGGACACTATTTAGTGGCCTAGAACCCAGTTTGGGGTTGATGGGAGTGGACAAAGTCACGATAGGCTTTGTCGACACGGATGTCACATGACATAGAATCTTTTGAAGTCTTCTATGTCATATGGTGATCCTCTTCCGTCAAGTGGGTTGCGTCCAAACTAAGTTTAGGCACCCAAATAGTGGCTTATGAGCCAGAAGATGCTTAGGTAGGCTTTGAGTCACAAAGGGATAGGCCTAGCAGATTCTGAAGTCCAAGAATGGCTTTGCAGCCTTCTGGGAGTCCCATGTCGTATGACACAGGATCTCCATGGAGACTTATGTCGCACGACATGGGGAGCCTGTTTCAGTGCCCTTCAGTCTGTTTGGTTCCTCCTTTGTTCCCCAATCAAACCAAGCATATTTATTGACCGTAGACAGTAATATAATACTATAATATGGGTATTATGGGAAGATCACATGGCTTTAGTGACCAAATGTGATAAATCACATGTTTTATGGCCACTTTGAAGTAGCCATCACTTCCTAACCCAATGTAGCTAGGAAAAGATTGAAACTTTATTGGTGTGTGCACCACCAAATGTCCAGATCTGAGGTGGGGAGAAGTGAATATTGAAGATTCACTTCTCCACCACCTTTGTCATGCAAAATCCCAATTTTTACATGGTAAGAGAGCAAGTATGCATGCAAGGTATATTTAAAGACTTTATTTAAAGGGAGAGAGAGGTTTAGGGTCTACCTATTGTAGTCCACGAAGTAGAATCACCAATAGTATGGTGTATACCCCTTCAATCACCACCAAAGGAAGCTTCTTGGAGTCTTGACCTTGAAGTATGTATGTGTGAGGAGGGAGGTGAGTGTGTGTGAGAGAGAGAGAGGGAGAGACTCTATTTTGCAAGAGTTTCCCCTATTTTACTGATATTCCTCTCAGAGTTTGGACCCTCACTTTGGCTCTCTTCCTTGCCTCCTCCTTCTTGTTCCCAAAATGATCAGCCATGCCTTCTATTTATAGGCATCCTGATGGGGCTTCTTATGTCGCACGACATAGGTAGTTAAACCGCCTTAGTGGCCCTTGTCGGACGACAGCGTACACATTTTGGCCATAATGGGCCGAGTGGCTGGCAGGCCCAATGGATTGGTGGGCTGCTGGGGCTTCTTATGTCGCACGACATAGGCATTTAAACCGCCTTAGTGTCCCTTGTCGGACGACAGCGTACATCTTTTGGCCATAATGAGCCAAGTGGCTGGCAGGCCCAAAGGATTGGTGGGCTGTTGGGATTTTTGGACTCTAATTGCTTCTTTAGCAATTAGTGTAAGCCCACATTTAATTAAATTGAATCCAAAACTTGAGTTCGGATCGGGGTACTCACAGAGCCCCTCGGCGACGTCGCTTCCACGGGAAGCGGGGTCGTCGACAAAAAAATGAGAATCTCGAGCCGAACACGAACGACGGGGAAAGAGGTGACCAAGATGGTCAAGTGGCTGGACCTCTTATGAAGAGGATTCCTACGTATCCCATGGGGGAATCAAGCCAAGTCGTAGTTCAGGCAAAGATGGGGGTGCCAAATGAAAGGCTACGGGTTTTGTACCCGAAAGTGACTGTTCCAAGGGGAGTCACCCCGAAGATGTGCATTTGCACTGGAGTTTGACTGTTCTTAAGGGGAGTCATCCTGAAGATTGACTGTTTTGATGGGGAGTCACCCGAGGATTTGACTTTTTTCTTTGGGAGTCACCCGCTGGAAATGTTGACTTTCTTCTTTGGGAGTCACCCGCTAATTTGACTGTTTTGATGGGGAGTCACCCCGAGGATTTGACTTTTTTTCTTTGGGAGTCACCCGCTGGTTGGACTGTTTTTAATGGGGAGTCACCCCGAGGATTTGACTTTTTCTTTGGGAGTCACCCGCTGGAAATGTTGACTTTTTTCTTTGGGAGTCACCCGCGAGTTTGATTGTTTTGATGGGGAGTCACCCCGAGGATTTGACTTTTCTTTGGGAGTCACCCGCGAGTTTGACTGTTTTGATGGGGAGTCACCCCGAGGATTTGACTTTTTCTTTGGGAGTCACCCGCTGGAAATATTGACTTTTTTTCTTTGGGAGTCACCCGCTAATTTGACTGCTTTGATGGGGAGTCACCCCGAGGATTTGACTTTTTCTTTGGGAGTTACCCGCGAGTTTGACTGTTTTGATGGGGAGTCACCCCGAGGATTTGACTTTTTCTTTGGGAGTCACCCGCTGGAAATGTTGACTTTTTTTCTTTGGGAGTCACCCTCTAATTTGACTGTGGAAATCTGTGCGGTCTTTCCGGACCGGGTAGTTTAAGGCCGTTCCGGGCCATTGTGTGCTGTGTTGGAAATCTGTACGGTCTTTCCGGACCGGGTAGTTTAAGGCCGTTCCGGGCCATTGTGTTTCGTTAACCGAGAGAGGTGGGTACTTGAACCCAATTATAACGACGGATTTTAATGTCAGGTAGCCAAGATAGGCTGACAAAGTTGATCAGGGGCAAAAGGGGAAAATCACCCTTCTGGGACATGGGTGTCGTACGACATGGGGAGGTTCCTGTGCGCTTTAATTAAAACCGCAGGTCGTAAGACAGGTCTTTTAAAAGACCATCCATTGCCGCCGAGAATAGAGAGAAAGAAAGAGAGAAAATTTTGAAAATTCTCCCTCCGATTTTGATTTAGATCAAGACATTGAAAATGCCTCCGCGGGCCGAATCGAGAAGGAACGTGCAACGAGTATTGTCCGAGAGATGGAAGCTTGTGGATCGGAACAAGCGGAAGAAATTCCCCGAGGGACATGGGCTCTACCCGGGTCTTGATTTTCACACTTCTACGTTGGAGCAGAAGGGGGTAAGTATTGAAAGATTAACCCTTTTCGAAATTTGATTTCTAGGGTTAGGGATTGAAATTGGGGGACATCGCACCCAAATAGGAATTGCATGCTTGGCATGTGATGAATGTGTTTTGAAAAGATTTTTCCTTTTCTGTTTCTTTTTATTTTGAAAGAATTTAGTGATGATGAATGCATGCACATATTGTTATGGTTTTTGATACCTGTGCTGTGCTTACCTGCAGACCTTGCGGACCAAGGGGTCTCCTGAGGCGATTGCGACCATTTGGGGTCTTTTACCGGGCTCTTCTGATTTGCCGGACAGTCCTAAGGGACTGGTCTTTGCTGCTGGCCTTGGACCATTTTTCACAGCTGTTGGAGCTTTTGGGGACACGGCCAGGAGCGTCGAGCTAGTGCGTGCCTTCAGACAGTTCTGGTGGGACTCTACCCACACTTTCCATCTTTCCTGGGGTGAGGCGACCATCACTCCGTATGATTTTACGGCTATTACTGGTCTGCAGCTACGTGACAGTGCCGATCTTTACCGAGGATCCCGGCGTGCCGAGCCTGCACGCCATCGAGCCTCGACCGGCATGACTTTTCGCCTTAAGGGCAATGGGGTCCCGTTGTGGACCCGCATTCTCGCTTTGACGCACCGTGTCGTCTTTTTGCCGAGGATGCCGCTACCGCTATCGCCGAGCGCTGGCTAGGGCCTTTGTCTGGGCCGGGTTGTCTGACACCCTGTTCTGTAATGCTTCCACGACGGCATTGACCCTTTTGCTGGAGCCTCTTCGTGATTGGCGCCAGGTGTCCACTTTCTCTGGGGAGAGGCCGGTTTGGCCCAGTGTACGGGGGCCTGGATGAGGTGAGCAGAGGCGGTGACCTCTCTCGGATTTTTACCAGATCGCGTCTTTGGGGTACGCCCTTTGCTTTTTTCGCACATTGACTCGTTGCACTTGACTTTTCCGTCTTCATTTCATACCGTTGCCGCACACTGAGAGTCCTTTGCCTCTGATTTCAGGTGTGGGCCTATGAGGTGTTCGGCTGTTACGCTTGGACTGTGCCCGAGAGGATTGCGGCAGATCTGTTCCCTGCCATTCGCCGCTGGACTTTTGGAGCGAGGGAGAGCCGTAAGGTGGACGGGGCGAAGCCCCGTAAGACAGCTTGCTACCATGACATTATGATTGCTCTGAGGGGTACCCCTGTCGGGTTGAGACACTTCCCCTGGCACGGCCGTTATGATGAGGATTTGGTTGGTGTTGCTGCCCTAGTGACCAGGACGAGGAGGCTCTTGATCGGCCTGGAGGGAGATGCCCTGTACTTGGGGGAGAGAGTGAGCAGGCAGCATGGTCCTGGTGCGGCTGCTCGTGTTCCTCGTGATCCTCCTCCGGGGATATGGCACATTCGGGCCCTGCCTAATTTGGAGCGACTGCGGACCGGCATTGATGCTGCCGAGTTTTATGAGGAGGGTGGTTATGCCTATTTTGTTTTCACCCGGTTGGTGACTCCTCAGGTCATGGCTACTAGGAGGGCAGCGGGGATGCAGACACCGGTGCCTCCCCGATCCTTTGAGTATGAGGCTGGGGGCAGTATTCGCCGTTCCTCTTTCGACATGTCCGAGACTCATCCGCACCTGCGGCTATCCCGAGGGACCACCTCTGTGAGTAATTTCCCTTTTTTCTGATTCATTCCAGCTTTTAACTGCTTTACTGTCTGCATTAATTGCTTCTGACTGCCTTTTCTATTTTTATTGAACAGGTTCCAGCCAAGACGTTCAGGACGGTGGCGAAGGCGCTCACCGGTGCTGTGAAGATGCTGCGCCAGTTTCAGAGGAGCGCGGAGCATTGGAAGGGGAAGTGCAGCTCCCGGCCTGATGATGTAGTGCCTCCGAAGAAGAGGCCCAGACCAGCTTTGGCTCCTTCTGGTTCTCAGGCGGGCGGATCTAGTCAGCAGCCCCAGCCTGATGATGATGATGGCGAGGAGGATCCTTATCAGCCCCCTTTTACTACCGTACCTGAGTGGCAGGGATATTATGCTGAGCCTCAGCCTTGGGCGTATTATGAGGGCGATTACTATGACGGCGAGATCCATGAGGTGCCGGAGGGTGGCGATGATGGCCAGGAGCAGAGTGGCTCCGAGGAGGAGGTGGGCAGCGCTGAGGATGACAGCGGCTCTGAGGAGGAGGACGGTTCTGATGACGACTCCGAGTCGGAGTGATCACGGCGGTCCCCTTCTGCCATGCTTTGACTCCTTTTAGGGAGAGAGGAGATGCATGTGCTATTTTTGTTCTTTTGGATTGTAAAACAATGTTTTTTATTACTTTTGTACTTTGACAATTACAATATTTGTTTATTTATGCATTTGCGAGCTTATATGCATGAGTTCGTCCCAAGAAAGGCACGGGATGGTGGCTTTTGGTGTGATCGGGTGTTTTTTGCGATTTTTGCATGTTTTGGGCAACATTTATGTGTCTGTGGGTGTGTCGGATGTTCCGAATCCTCTCCCGTGGGTTTTATGAGCGAGGGGAAGTGTTTGGGTATGTTTTTATGGTGTTTTGGACAGGTTTGGGTGGTTGTTTGAGCAAGCGTTGGGTCGCTTTGGGATTGCTGCAGTTGCAGCTGTTGCTGTTGCTGATGTAGCTCTCTATGTCGTCCGACACAGGGCTTCTTGGGACCTTTATGTCGCACGACATAGAGAGTCTGTGGGACATGTTTCTTGGTCAGCAAGTTTCAGCACTTTATAAAAGGCAGATTTGGGAACAGTTCATTCCAGCAGCTACATCAGGTGTCGAGTTTGTCTTCCACCTCAAAATTAGCCCCAAGATTTGATCTTTGGTCCAAAATGGAACATTATGACGACAGATCTAAGACCAAAGAGCGTCAATTTCATTCCGATCTCATAGATCTGACCCGCCGTCATCGCAGCAACAATAGGAGAATCATTGACCAACGATATGGGTTGAAATGCATCTGGGCATTGAAGGAGTGGGCGGTAGATTGGAACCTTCTCCGGGCCGCATCCAGACACTGGGACCGGGAGAGGCATGTCTTTACCCTCTCGTATAACGATCTCACACCCACGATTGAGGAGTTTCATGCACTGATTGGGGGAGCTGAGCTTAGAGATCCTGTCTTCCCGCGAGATCCGCGACCTTTGACTGAGCAATTGGCCGACTTCTTGGGATTTTGCGCAGAGCAGGTGACTGATCTGATTCTTGACCTGTCCTTTGTTGACCTGGCCCAGATAGCCCGATTGGCTGTGTCATGCCCAGAGCAGTTTGACTTATCTACAACCATGGATATTTTTATGCTGATTATGATCTCCCTATACTGCTTCTGTGAGTATGATGGGGTATGCTTCGGCTTGCTGCTGGGAGTTGTTAGAAAGATGCGGGGCTCTCGAGGTGTCACACTGACTGAGGTTCGACCCGGGCAGGGAGAGAGAGACATAGTTCCCATTCTGCTGGCAGAGACCTATCACGGGATGGACCGACTGGCTGGAGGGTCAGTGCACATGGGACGCGGCAGCTCCAGTCTTTTGTTATTGTGGCTCTTTGAGCGGTTGAGGCTTATTTCCCCATTACCTGTTGGGCAGACTGCAACACCTTGGGTTACGCAGCAGAGGCGAGTGGCTCCCGAGGCTTCACAGGAAGGTTGGCAGAGGCGACTGGCCAGGTATACTACCACTGATATCCAGTACTGGGTTCCCGGATGGAGGCTCGAGACCATGAGCGGTAGGCAGGATGGCTCTACTATAGTGAGGCTGCCGGGATTGTATTTCTCATCGTTCAGTATCCCCTTGCTTGTTCAGAGGCAGTATGGATACCCACAGCAGGCTGTTGATGGGTTCAGAGAGCAGATGGCTCGGGATACCGCCCTTCTTGACATGACTGATGCCTGGACCCTTAGGTTCTTTGCCAGGGCTTTTTCAGGAGCAGCTTTTCCCACTCATACACTGATACGGAAGACTCGGGGGATCACATATCTATCCACCTTGTATTTGATCTGGTATGGGGAGCAGATGGGACCAGTCCAGCACACCATTGAAGTGTATTGCCGAGGGATCCGAGGAGGAGACCCAACTAGCCGGGAGCTACGCGATGTTGAAGCACAGGCTGACCCAGACAATGTGACCGACGACTCGACGGCGGATTTTGAGAGACTCGTGGAGAGGAGAGCCAAGATGAGGGATGACCCTGAAGTTATGGCTAGGAGGGCATCTCTGAGAGATGAAAGGGCTACCCAGGCGGCATTGAGAGCTGCCGGATTGATCGACTCGCCGACTCGTATTATTCCCGAGCCGGGACGACGGGAGACAAGATTGTTTGGTATGGCTAAGCCAAAGACCTCCCGGGGACCAAGGAAAAGGAAGCAAAAGAATGCTAGCTCGGGAGTGGGAACGAGCGACTAGGATTAGGCGACCAGTCATTGTATCCCTTGTTGCCAACACAGACAATTTAGATGCTCTTTTTAAAAGATATTATTTTAGCTAATGTTAATGAGTCGAGAGTAGACCGTGCTTGAACTCATCAATGAATGTATTAATGTGATGAAAGTTGAAATTACTTCAAAACTTAATCAAGACACATTTTGGTGATCACAAATACAACTGTTTGACAGGATTTGGTGATTTTTATGTTTTTTAGACCGAACCGCGAACGGCTGCCTACGTTCCCCTTTTACAGATTGGACTGAGGGGCTCAGGTCTCCGTAGTTCGACCCAATTACCTTTGTGTTTAAGAAAGGGATAGATAGAAGGGGGACAAATGGTGCAACCCTGTTTTTTACCTAGACCGCCCGTTTTTAGGGTTTTCAGCCTAGTTAGGTATATTCTTTTAGCACCGAGCGCGCCCTTTGTTTTGCACGGACTGCCTTTTGAGAGGTTTTCAGTCTCGTCTGGGTACATTATTTTCGCGCTTTTGTTTTTGTTGTTTTTTTTTATTTCCTCTTTTTTTTTTTTAGAGGGGGAGACTCGATTCAGATGTAATAACGGCGTAATTTGTCGCCGTTCACCGGATGCATGAAGGGGTTTCCATCCAAATCCGTCAACTTCATTGCTCCACCGGAGAAGATTTCTTTTACCAGATACGGGCCTACCCAGATTGGAGCCCACTTGCCCAGAGGACTGAACTGATTCGGTGGCTTTTCTTTTAGGACCAAATCACCCACTTTAATGTCGCGGGGATGTACCTTCTTGTCAAAGGCCCTAGCCATGCGCTTCTGATAAGCTCGGATGTGCTCCATTGCTTTAAGCCTCCGCTCGTCCAGGAGAGCTAGTTCGTCGTGTCGACTCTGAAGCCATTCTATCTCGTTGACCTCATTTTCAAGCAGAACCCGTAGAGAGGGTATCTCTAGTTCAATGGGTAGAACCGCATCCATCCCATATGTCAAAGCGAACGGGGTTTCGCCGGTGGCAGTTCTTACTGACGTACGGTAGCCCCAAAGTGCTAAGTGAAGCTTCTCGGGCCAATCCCGGCTCCTTTCAGCCATTTTCCGGATGATCCTTTCTAGATTTTTGTTTGCGGCCTCGACAGCACCATTGGTTTGAGGGCGATAAGGGGAGGACTTGTGTTGCTTGATTCTGAATTTTGCGAGCAGTTTGTCGGTGTGTCCCTCGAAATGTGACCCGTTATCTGAGATAATCTCATTTGGAACTCCATATCGGCACAGGATGTTTTCTTTTATGAAACGGGCCACCTTTTTGGAGTTGAGGACTTTGTAGGACGCTGCTTCAACCCACTTGGTGAAGTAATCCACAGCGACCAAAATGAACTCGTGCCCGTTACTGCCAGCAGGAGTTATCTTCCCAATAACGTCGATCCCCCAAGCTGCGAATGGCCAGGGAGTGCTCATGCAGTAGAGATCATGAGGAGGTATATGGTTGAGATTGGAGAACCGCTGACACTTATCGCAGGTTCGCACAAACTGAATACAGTCAGTTTCCATGGAGATCCAATAATAACCCATCCTGAGTATGCTGAACATCAAGGCTCGGGCGTTCATATGTGGTCCACATGCGCCACCATGGACTTCTTCCATGACCTTTCTGGCTTTAGTCTTGCTGATGCAGAGTAGAAGTGGGCCTCAATGCCTTTTTTTTCCATAGGTCATCTCCCAGAATAACGTACTGTGCAGACAACCTTTTCAAAGCTTGTAAACTTTTGGCGCGGAGACCTTCTTTTAGCCTACCATCCTCTTCTGTGGGAAACGAAGCTTCGCCATGTTTAAGGTACTGAAAGATCTGACTGTACCACAAGTCATCGACCTTTTTTTTTTTTTAGCTCGACCTGGCAACAGTAGGCAGGGTTCTCGCGCCTCCCGACCCTGAACGGTTTTGCTGATTTTCCTTCTGGAAGTTTATCTTGGTAGCAATGACGAGGACTTCTCGTTTTTCTCCGGTGAGGCGGCTGCCAGTTTGTGTCCCTTTGGGTTTTTCCGTAGTTCCCAAATTCACCGTGGTTAATACTTCATCGGCATCTTGGGCCCGATTGTCATCTCGGTCAAAAACCTGCTTTATATTATCGTTTAAAAAGTTTTCATTTAAAAGGTCTGTGTCTTCTTCAAATGAATCATTGTTAACCATTTTTAAGTCATTAAGATTTGTCTTAGTTAACTTATCATTTGATAGAATGGCAATTAAGGGATACGCAAAAGGGTCAACCATTTCATTCAATGTAAAAAGGAAGACAGAGATATGACTATAATCATTAGTCGTGAGAGCACTAAACATATCTAGAGACTCGATTTTGATAACGAAAGACTCTGACTGACTCAGGATTACAGGGACCGACTTAGACATATCAGGATGAGGGGTCAGCCCGAGCTTCTTCATTAATCTTTTCCTGTCGGAAATCAAATAACGGTGCTTCTGCCAGTGGATCAGCCCCGGTGATTTTTGACAAATCTGCTCCTTCGAACAAGACTGCGACATCTTCGCCCATATCAAACTCGGTGATTTCGTTGACCTCCCCGATCATAGGCTCGATCATGGATAACTTTTTGAACTGGCTGGTGAAATCAGGGTTCCCCCAGAAGTGATACTGGCTTTCGAAGGTAGTCACAGCCCCTGGAATGTCAGGCTTGTTAGTGATGAACTCTTTTAAAGTAAGATCTTCCATTTTCTTGAGCTGGCTTTTGGGGCATGCGAGATCAACACCCTTTTCTTTGACGAAATACTTTTCCAGGGAAGGATGATAAGGACGGAGATTAGGCTTGACATAGGTTTTTCCAGCAGCCCTAGTCTTCTTCTTTTCTGCGGCTTCGATCTTGTCAACCTCTTCGTCCTTGGGGGTCTTCCCGACATATCCCAGACCTTCTTTGTCCCTCTTCAGCTTTAGTTCCTCAAGCTTGTGGGTACCCTGTTGACGTCTTCCAAGACCAAGCCCCGGAATGTAGTTCATACGTCTCATCATTATCATAACTGGGGGGGAGCTTGTCAAGAGAGGTTGTTAGGTCGATTGTGCAGATTTGGGCCTTTGGGCTTTCGACTCTGAAACCGCTTAACATCAAGTTGGCTTCATCGTGTTTAATTTCCATTATCGGCCTTCCCTCATCATTGGTGCCTTCGATGGTGATACTGTCCCCATAGATGATGGCCAGTTCGCCGTCTTGAACGAACTTGACACATTGATGCAAGGTTGAAGCGACGCCATTGATTTGGTGCAGCCACGGTCTTCCTAGCAGAGCGGAGAAGCTGACCGGAATGTCTATTACCTGAAACTCAACCACCAGGGGCTTCTTTCCGAACCACATAGTTAATGGTATCACACCCAGAACTTTCCTAGATGTAGATTCGTATGCCTTTATGGTCTGGTCGGATGGCTTTAGATCAGTGGCCTTAATGTCTAACAGGCTCATCATCCTGGCAGGCAGTACATTCATAGCTGAGCCATTGTCTACCATTACATGGGGGAGCGGCGTCCATCTAACTGAACAGTGATGTGCAGAGACTCGTTGTGACTAGCGCCGTATTTTGGCAAATCCAATTCTGTAAAGGTGTGTTTCCGTACTGGGCGGTACCTATCAACTGGCATGCTTCGTCGGGGGTGGAATTTACGGATACCATCGTCCTGGATAGAGCTTCCTCCAGCTTCAGCTTGTGAGGATAAGAAGAAGTTAGGAGAGACCAGAGAGAAATGTTGGCCTGGGTTCGTTTTAGTTGTGCAAGGATTGGGTCATTCTCTTCTTCGAATGTCCCCTTGGCGTATGGACTTTTGCCAGCACCTTCCCCCGGAACAACTGCTTCTTTGTCTTTTCCCGATGGTCCGGCGACGTCAGTTCCCAACATTTTTCCTGACCTGGTGAGCAAGTTTACCTTAACGTCTTGGCCCTCATCGTGTTCTTCGTTCAATTCTGACCAACTCAGACGAGGCCCATGTGGCATATGGCCCGCCGCTTCGCAATTGGTTAATAGTGATTGCCGAGCTTGAATTTGCGGCACACTTAATCTCTTCCCAAGTGAGGGGAGTAGACTGGGAATTGGGGGTCATGCCATTGTTTGCTGTTTTCGCTGCGACCCGGATTTCTTCCCAAGACAGCATGTAGCAGAAGAGAGCGTTTGACTTGTCATCAGCACTGATTGCTTCACCATTTGCGGGTACCATAGGTTCTTCCCTGATTTCTTCGTAGGACCCATCCGGATGACGGATTACTGCGATACCTTGCATGCGCATCACTTCAACATAGCGAGCCCAACCGGCCTCTTCACGGGCACGAGAGGCTTCGAGGGCGGCACGGAGGGAAGCTTCCTGAGGAAAGTTGAATTGAGGGTTGACAAACGGACTTCCCGGGGGTGTCATGTGAGGACCTCCGCCGTATCCGCTGCTAGGAGAGGCATTCAGGGCTATGTTTGGCCCTGCGTTCTGTCCTTGATCTGGCCCTGTGCCCGGACTGATATTCTGATTCTGAGCTGGATCTGCGTTCGGACCCAAACTTGCTGAACTCTGCGAATCTGCCATTTCTGAGACTGCTGAGAATGAATCCCTGACTGGAGAGAGACTGATTAACCGACCACCCGGAACTCTGACCCAATACTTGCTCGCTGAAAGGGGGAGAGAACGGTTTTAGGTGGGGGAGAGGATAGGCTGAGGACGGACTCATGCATATGCTCTTTTTTTTATATATATCTTTTTTGTTTTTGTTTAAAAAATGTTTTTTATTAGTCCTAGGAATGGTTGGAAAAGGGGGAAACCTTCTTTTTCGCATTCTACTCTATTCCTGGATCAGTGGGTTCCATCACTACGTCTATAGACCCCCTGTATTCCACCTGTATTGCACCTCCGGGATGGACAATCCCGACAGAGGTCCTATAGGGCACGTGGAACCCACCGATAGAAAGGGAGAACGAACCTATGGGCATACGAGCCAAAACAAGTCAAACTCGGGGTTTTCAAAACCAAGTCCAAGTCAACGTCTAAACTCGGGAGGAGAGAGGGTCGAACGTACGTTTGAACGTACGAGACCGCAATGACCTCTTTTTTCGAGTTGGAAATCTGGCATGGCCTCTCGTCACTTGGTGGCGAAATTTCGGCATAACTCTTGTTAGTATGCGTTAAGAAATCGACATGGTCCCGTGTTGACACATGTCGAGAACGCGTCATGACTTCTCACGAAGCCAGGCCGAGAAATCGATATGTACCTACGTCGAGATATGTAGAGATCTTAACGTGTACTTACGTTGGAATTATGTCGTGATTCCGACACGAAGGGGGAGAGTATGCCAAGGTTTTCAAAGACGAAGCATGACTCGGACTTTGTGAGAAAATTTTTAAAAAAAGCCGAGTTTAAAATGTTTTGAAAAGTATTGGCCAAAAACCAACCGGTCACGGTGGAAAGTGTGTCACGGACAAGTGTTGGCTGACTCACAGGCTAGGAGGACTTTAGGCGCTCAAGCGTAAGCGAAACATGTCACTGTCCGCGATGCCGTCCGTGCACTCCCGGGTTCTAACTCTATGTGCGGGTAGAGTGCGAGTAGTGTGAATGTATTTTCTAGAAATTTTTTTTTTTTGCAAAAGGTTTTTTTTTTTTCTTTTTATGTAGTATGCAAAAAAAAAAAAAAAAAAAAAAAAGAAAAAAAGAAAAAAAGAGAGCAAGTATGCATGCAAGGTATATTTAAAGACTTTATTTAAAGGGAGAGAGAGGTTTAGGGTCTACCTATTGTAGTCCACGAAGTAGAATCACCAATAGTATGGTGTCTACCCCTTCAATCACCACCAAAGGAAGCTTCTTGGAGTCTTGACCTTGAAGTGTGTGTGTGTGAGGAGGGAGGTGAGTGTGTGTGTGAGAGAGAGGGAGAGACTCTATTTTGCAAGAGTTTCCCCTATTTTACTGATATTCCTCTCAGAGTTTGGACCCTCACTTTGGCTCTCTTCCTTGCCTCCTCCTTCTTGTTCCCAAAATGATCAGCCATGCCTTCTATTTATAGGCATCCTGATGGGGCTTCTTATGTCGCACGACATAGGTAGTTAAACCGCCTTAGTGGCCCTTGTCGGACGACAGCGTACACATTTTGGCCATAATGGGCCGAGTGGCTGGCAGGCCCAATGGATTGGAGGGCAGCTGGGGCTTCTTATGTCGCACGACATAGGCAGTTAAACCGCCTTAGTGTCCCTTGTCGGACGACAGCGTACATCTTTTGGCCATAATGAGCCAAGTGGCTGGCAGGCCCAAAAGATTGGTGGGCTGTTGGGATTTTTGGACTCTAATTGCTTCTTTAGCAATTAGTGTAAGCCCACATTTAATTAAATTGAATCCAAAACTTGAGTTCGGATCGGGGTACTCACACCACCACCACTACTACTACTACCAGTACCACTACCACTACCACTACCACTACCACCACTACTACTACCAGTACCACTACCACTACTACTACTATCACCACTATCACCACTACTACCGCTACTACCACTACTACTACCACTACTGCTACTACTACTACCACTACTGCTACTACTACCACTATCACCACCACTACCACCACTACTACTACCACCACTACTACCACTATCACAACTACTACCACTACTATCACTGCCACTACTACCACCACTACCACCACCACCACCACCACCACCACCACCACCACCACTACAACTACCACAACTACTACTACCACCACTACTACCACTACTGCCACTACTACCGCTACTGCCACTATTACTACTACTACTACTACTACTGCCACTACTACCACTACCACTACGACTACTACCAACAACACCACCACCATTACCACTACTACCACTACTACTACTACCACTATCACCACTACCACTTCCACCACTACCACTACTACCACCACTACCACCACTACCACCACCACTACCATCACTACTACTACCACCACTACCACCACTACTACCACTACTACCACCACTACTACCACCACTACCATCACTACTACTATTACGACTACCACCACTACTACCACTACTACTACCACTACTACCACCACTACTATCACCACTACCACTACTACTACTACCATCACTACTACCACTACCACCACTACTACCAAAGTAAAAGGTAAGAGATGAGTTTAGATGAACCGTGAAAAAATAAGCTAAATATGAAGATACAGGCAGGCATGATATTTAACAGTATTATAAAACTAACAGAGGAACTTTAAGAAATACTCCCTCCGTCCCGCTAATATTAGCACACTTTCCTTTTTGGGCGTCCCGCTAATATCCGCACACTCTCAAAAAGGAAACTTTATATTAATAAAATATTCACCCAACCCCACTCATTCTCTCTCCTACATTATTTTAATACTCACAACACCATTATAATTTATTACACCCTTCACTCATTCTCTCTCCACTCATTCTTTTACACTCACAACATTTTATTAAAATATTATATTCCTTAATTCTCGCGCAAACAGTGTTTGTGCTAATACTAATGGGACGGAGGGAGTATTCATTCCCCATAGACAGATCGAAATAGTGTAAAATATCTTTTCCTTTTCAAGAATTGGAGAGAAAATAAAGGACTTAAGAGAAATAACCCAAAATAAATCATCATCAAACACAAGCCAAAGAGTGATAATTTTGGAAAAGAACATAAATTTCATCGAAAATCAAAAGAAGAAAAAAAGAAAAATAGTCTGCTAAACATGTACCCATTAACACAAGTATATATATAACTCCTAATGGATTTGGAATCCTTTTGCCAATAACTAATTCATGGTTATAATTTCAATTTTCGCATATGCAGGGCAAAGAAGTAAACTTGTTTCAGCCTGCAAGAGAATTTTTACCTATGATCGACGAGGTGATGAGCAATCTAAAAGTGCAATATATGATGCTGCAGGGTTGTAAATTCTATGATTGAAAACTAACAAGATTTCTTGTGCAGGTTTTTAGAACCCTTGTCGAGGTAACTAAGGATATACCAGGTGTGAAGGTGGAGAATAACAAATTTTGTACCTCTGTGCATTACCGTAATGTGGATGAAAAGGTGAGGTCCACTTTTGAGCTATCAACTTGATTTCATGGAATTTGGTTCAACGGACTACTCTTGTCTCTCTCTCTCTCTCTCTATATATATATATCTCTCTATACATCTCTCTCTCTATATATGTGTGTGTGTGTGTGTCGGTTATATTTACCTTTATCATCTGATGACTGCAGAGTTGGCCTACCATTGCTCAATATGTTCATGATGTCTTGAAAGACTATCCTCAGTTGCGGCTTGTTGTATATGACTCGATTGTGGGTAAGGAATCAGTAAGTTAGTCACATCAAAAGATGTTATCTTTAAGGTATTTAATTCGTCCCACTATAGTGTAATGGTCTCAACGAATTTCACCTCCAGGATACAAAACATACACACTCTTATTCAAAGTTACACTCCTTTGAATAACTCGGGAACAATAATCGAAGCTTTAACTGTTTGACTCAAAGAATAGATTTGTTAAGAAGAAAGACTCAGGAAGTAAAATCAGATCAGTATTTTTCTCTGTATGTTTTTCGGAGGAGGCAACTCTATTTATAGAGTTTGTGTTGTGGTCTTGAAAAGACACAACTTTTCCGAACTGGTGCCTCAGCTGCACGGGCGTGTCACTAAAGTTGCACAGCCGCTCCATGCTTTTGCACGGGCGTGTCACCAAAATTGGCACGGCCGCTCCGTACCTGCACGGGCGTGCTCTACGCCTTGTACGGCCGATCCGGGCATGCCCCTCCGAACAGTCATACTCTTTTGTAAATGTCTATTCAAAGAGTCACAACCCTAAATGTTTAAACTGATTTACTTCCTCCCTCCTTAATACCATAACCGGTATTAAGATTAATTTAATATTTAAATTAATTAATTTATTTCTTTCTTATATATATATTATATATATATATATATATATATATATATATATATATATATATATATATATATATATATATATATATATATATATATATATATATATATATATATAATACTCAAAACTTTAAGCCATACTTGATATTTTCCCATAATAGAGGAAAGCTCAAGCAAGCTTATAGGAACTCTTCAAACTTAGCTATTATATAACAAGTTTAGCTCCACAAGTTTTATTAGTAATCCCATGTGGGATAAAGAAAACACAAGAAAACAAGAAATGAAAAATAAGACTTTATACCATGAATGAAAGGTTGGTTTACAAACTCAATATGGGAGATGACCAAGTATTATATGTGAATACTACTACATATAACAATCCCCCACTTATTTACATATAATGACACTAAAAATTTCAGCTTCTTTACATAACGAATACCCATTAAGTGGACGAGCCTTAAACTTTATGGTTGAATGTGAAACCTTTAGGGAGACATATCCTCGTCATGTATGATTTTATGTTCCTTTTGATCTTGGCAGCACCTTGTAGTTGGGCCTTGTGCTTAATCCTGGTTTTCACAAGTACTCTAGGAATTTTACCGGAGTAATCCATAAGAAGCGGCCTCTCGCTTCTTTACTTGTATAGGTAGATTTATCGAGAATGTCCACAACGCATTCTATGAAAGCTATAAGTCTATTAAGGATTTTGAATCTATCCTAATCTTGTTGTGGTAATGAAAGTGCATAGGTCAGATATGAAACTTTCAAATAGTGACACCCCCACTATTTTTAAGTTATGCACTCGAAATGTATCAAAGTTTCCATTTCACCAATGTCTAATATTGAATTCCCTTTTAACTTTAAACATAAGGTGACAAATCTATGACTTGTACCTTAAGATAAAGTTGGTTTCAATTAAGACATTGTTTAGACCGGTAATAGTCCCATATCTCTCATGACCTTTGTAATTTTATCCCCTGATAAAGATTTTGTTAGTGGATCAGCTAACATCTGATTTGTAGGAAGATACTCAAGTGCTATCTTTCCCTTTTTAACCATATCTCTAATATGATTATATCTCATAGCAATGTGTTTGCTATGATTTGATATTCTCTCATTCTTTGTATTGAATATGGCAGCTTGATTATCACAATATAAAGTTGTGGCTCCTTTCTTAGAATCAATAAATGGTATTGTTCTTAGAAATCTTCTAAACCATATTAAATCTTTACTAGCCATTGACATGGCTATGTACTCAGATTACATAGAAGACAAAGCAACACATGTTTGTCTTTTTGAAGACCAAGCAACTATGGCTCCTCCAATGGTAAATAACCAACCACTCGTTGATTTGGAGTTGGTTACATCGGATGCCCAATTTGCATCACTATAACATTCAAGTATAGGTGAATTACACTTGTAATGTAAGCCTTAGTTTATTGTGAATTTTAAGTACCTTAGTACTCTTTTTAGTTCCGTCCAATGTTCTTCACTTGGTTTACTTGTAAATCTACTAAGTATGCCAATTGCATATGCAAGATCAGGTCTTGTATGATTAACCACATACATTATGCTACCCATTATCTTGGCATATTCTCCTTGATTTACGGCCTCGCCTTTATTTGGAACTAACTTCATATGAGGGTCAATAGGACTTTTACTTATTTTGCAATCAAAATAATTAAACTTCTTTAATATTTCCTCAATGTAATGTGATTGAGTTAATATGTAAGTTTTGTCCTTTTTGATCACCTTAACCCCCCAAAATGACATCTACTGGACCTAAGTCCTTCATGTCAAACACTTGCTTTAAATAGTTCTTTGTTTCATTAATACAATTAATATCAGAACCAAATATTAGCAAGTCATCAACATATAAAGTTATAACAACTTTATAATTAAGAGTAACTTTAGTAAAAATACAACTTTCTACTTTACTACTCTTAAAACCAAACTTTCGAATTTCTTGCTTAAACTTCTTGTACCATTGAATTGGTGCTTGTTTAAGTCCATATAGAGATTTCTTTAATTTACATACTTTATGTTCTTCTCCTTTAGAGACATAACCCTCGGGTTGTTGTATGTAAATCTCTTCATCTAAATCTCCATTTAAGAATGCTGTTTTAACATCCATTTGATGAACCTCTAGTCCATAGGCGGATGCTATAGCAAACATAGTTCTAATTGATGTAAATTTAGTGACCGGTGAAAAAGTTTCGAAATAGTCAATTTCTTCTTTTTGACTATAACCTTTGGCTACTAATCTTGCCTTGTACTTATCAATAGTACCATCAGTTTTAAGTTTCTTTTTCAAAATCCACTTGCAGCCAATAGGTTTAGTATTAGGAGGAGGATTGATTAGAGTCCATGTTTCATTATCAAGTATAGATTTGATTTCATCATCCATGGCTCTTTTCCACAAGTCTGAATCAGACATAGACATATCTTTTTGAAAATTTTTAGGATCCTCTTCTAACATATATGTAAACATGCCAGGACCAAGGTTCTTTTCAATTCTTTGTCTTTTGCTTCTCCTTAACTCAACTATTTCATCATTTTCATTGTTGTCTAAATTTTCATCATTAGCAATGGCATCACCATTATCATGTGAACTTGATGCATTTTCTACTTCAAGTTCTTTTGACAATTCATGGTTTATATCTACCTTGTCTACACTTTTTATGTTCAAATGTTCATAAAAAATAGCACGCGTAGCTTCAAACACACGATTGTCATTAATTCTCATAAATCTATATGCTTTGCTTATTGAAGAATAACCAATAAATATAGATTTCCCAACTTTACTCCCAAGTTTATTTCTTTTCAAAGTTGCATCTAAAACATATGCAACACAACCCCATACTTTTAAATGTGAAATATTAGGCTTACGCCCATTAAATAATTCGTATGGAGTTTTCATATGTTTATTCACAATTCTGTTACAAATGTAAACAGAACTTAATAGTGCCTCTCCCCAATAGCTCATTGGTAATTTTGAATTTATAATCATGGCACTAACCATCTCCATTAAGGATCGATTTTTCCTCTCGGCTACTCCATTTTGTGGTGGAGTATTAGGTGCTGAAGATTCCCTAACAATTTCATTTTGTTGACAAAATGAAATCATCTCGTTTGGGAAATATTCACCACCTCTATCCGATCTTAATCGTTTTATCCTTAGATTGATTTGATTTTCAACTTCGGCTTTGAAAATTTTAAACTTGTCAAAAGCTTCATCTTTTGTTCTAAGTAAATACACATATGCAAACTTAGAAAAATCATCAATGAACGTAATAAAATAACGTTTTCCACCTCTTGTCAAAATATCTTTGTTGTCACAAATATCGGTATGAATTAACTCAAGTAACCTAGTTGATCTTACTACACTTTTAAAAGATGTTTTAGTCAACTTAGATTGAGCGCAACATTCACAATTATTCATAGAATAAATAGTCGAAGATTTAGGAATATACTCATATTTAATCATACGACTCATTGCATTCATACCAATATGTCCTAATCTAGAATGCCAAAAATCATGCTTTTCAACATTAAAATTAGAATAAACAAAGTAAGAAGAACTGGTAATTTTATTATCAATGCTCAATAAATACATTTGGTCTTTAATGTAGCCCTTTTCAACAAACGTCCCATTTTTAGTGATATTCACTTGTTGGGCGCGAAAGGTTACTTTAAAGCCATTTTCGTCCAATTTAGGAACGGATACAAGATTCTTCCTCATAGAGGGAATATGGTACACATTTTTCAAAGTAAGAGTCTTTCCCGAAGTGAGGGGGAGAATAATGGTCCCTATGTCCAAGACCTCGCTTGTAGAAGCATTTCCCATATAAACTGCTTTTGGCTCTTTCACTTCTTCATAAGTTTTGAACAAGCTTTGATTTGGAGTTACATGACATGTAGCCCCTGAATCAATCCACCAATCTGAGTCGACATTGTTGACTAGACAGATTTCGGAAAGCATGCTAATGAAGTTGCTCTCAACTACATTTGCTTATTCATCTTTCTGTTGTCCTTTGCGGTAATAGCAGTTCTTAGCCAAATGATTTATTTTTCCACAAACATAGCAAGAACTCTTCTGCTTTTTCTTAGCCTTACCATTTCCATCATTTTTAAAGTTGTTTTTCCGTTTGAACTTTCCTTGATTTCCCTTGGAAGTTCCGGCAACATTTTTATTTTCCACATAGTTTACACCATCAATCTTCTCAGAAATTGAGCCATCACGTTTGAGACTTTCAGTCTCAATTTGGATGCCTTGAAGAAGTTCATCTAAGGTGATGGCCTTCTTCTTATGCTTCAATTTCTTTTGGTAATCTTTCTAAGAGGGTGGAAGTTTACCAATGATGGTTGAAAGTTGGAATGTCTCAGAAATGGGTTCACCCGCATCGGCACATTCGATGGCTATGTCATTGAGTTCATTAACTTGATCAACGACAGGCCTCGAGTCTACCATCTTGTATTCAACAAATTTATTAACCAAAAAAGATTTATTACCAGCATCTTCATTGACGTACCTTCGTTTGATTGCAAACCAAACTTCAGCGGCGGTTTTGTGTATATGGAACACGTTGAACAACGTGTTGTTCAATGCTTGCAGAATGGTGAATCGGCAAATGAAGTCATCCGATATCCATTTCTTCACTTTTTCAGCAGCCTCGATTTTCTGTGTCTCGGTTGCTTTATCATTTTCATTCTCCTTTGGACAAGGATCACATAGCAAGTAGAATACCTTTGCAATGGTGAAAAGGTATTCCATCTTCAAGCTCCAACGCTTGTAGTTCAGCCCATTTAGCCTCTCTAACTTATACGCCGGGTGCTTGTCCCTTCATTAAAACTGACTCCATCTATACGGAAAGTTAAATACCTTAAAACTGTTGTATATGACTCGATTGTGGGTAAGGAATCAGTAGGTTAGGCACACCAAAAGATGTTATCTTTAAGGTATTTAATTCGTCCCACTATAGTGTAATGGTCTCAACGAATTTCACCTCCAGGATACAAAACCTACACACTCTTATTCAAAGTTACACTCCTTTGAATAACTCGGGAACAATAATCGAAGCTTTAACTGTTTGACTCAAAGAATAGATTTGTTAAGAAGAAAGACTCAGGAAGTAAAATCAGATCAGTATTTTTCTCTGTATGTTTTTCGGAGGAGGCAACTCTATTTATAGAGTTTGTGTTGTGGTCTTGAAAAGACACAACTTTTCCGAACTGGTGCCTCAGCTGCACGGGCGTGTCACTAAAGTTGCACGGCCGCTCCATGCTTTTGCACGGGCGTGTCACCAAAATTGGCACGGCCGCTCCGTACCTGCACGGGCGTGCTCTACGCCTTGCACGGCCGATCCGGGCGTGCCCCTCCGAACAGTCATACTCTTTTGTAAATGTCTATTCAAAGAGTCACAACCCTAAATGTTTAAACTGATTTACTTCCTCCCTCCTTAATACCATAACCAGTATTAAGATTAATTTAATATTTAAATTAATTAATTTATTTCTTTCTTATATATATATATATATATATAATAATAATAATAATAATAATAATAATAATAATAATAATAATAATAATAATAATAATATAATACTCAAAACTTTAAGCCATACTTGATATTTTTCCATAATAGAGGAAAGCTCAAGCAAGCTTATATGAACCCTTCAAACTTAGCTATTATATAACAAGTTTAGCTCCACAAGTTTTATTAGTAATCCCATGTGGGATAAAGAAGACACAAGAAAACAAGAAATGAAGAATAAGACTTTATACCATGAATGAAAGGTTGGTTTACAAACTCAATATGGGAGATGACCAAGTATTATATGTGAATACTACTACATATAACAATCCCCCACTTATTTACATATAATGACACTAAACAATTTCAGCTTCTTTACATAACGAATACCCATTAAGTGGACGAGCCTTAAACTTTATGGTTGAATGTGAAACCTTTAGGGAGACATATCCTCGTCATGTATGATTTCATGTTCCTTTTGATCTTGGCAGCACCTTGTAGTTGGGCCTTGTGCTTAATCCTGGTTTTCACAAGTACTCTAGGAATTTTACCGGAGTAATCCATAAGAAGCGGCCTCTCACTTCTTTACTTGTATAGGTAGATTTATCGAGAATGTCCACAACGCATTCTACGAAAGCTATAAGTCTATTAAGGATTTTGAATCCATCTTAATCTTGTTGTGGTAATGAAAGTGCATAGGTCAGTTATGAAACTTTCAAATAGTGACACCCCCACTATTTTTAAGTTATGCACTCGAAATGTATCAAAGTTTCCATTTCACCAATGTCTAATATTGAATTTCCTTTTAAATTTAAACATAAGGTGACAAATCTATGACTTGTACCTTATGATAAAGTTGGTTTCAATTAAGACATTATTTAGACCGATAATAGTCCCATATCTCCCATGACCTTTGTAATTTTATCCCCTGATAAAGATTTTGTTAGTGGATCAGCTAACATCTGATTTGTAGAAAGATACTCAAGTGCTATCTTTCCCTTTTTAACCATATCTCTAATATGATTATATCTCATAGCAATGTGTTTGCTATGATTTGATATTCTCTCATTCTTTGTATTGAATATGGCAGCTTGATTATCACAATATAAAGTTGTGGCTCCTTTCTTAGAATCAATAAATGGTATTGTTCTTAGCAATCTTCTAAACCATATTAAATCTTTACTAGCCATTGACATGGCTATGTACTCAGATGCCATAGAAGACAAAGCAACACATGTTTGTCTTTTTGAAGACCAAGCAACTATGGCTCCTCCAATGGTAAATAACCAACCACTCGTTGATTTGGAGTTGGTTACATCGGATGCCCAATTTGCATCACTATAACATTCAAGTATAGGTGAATTACACTTGTAATGTAAGCCATAGTTTATTATGAATTTTAAGTACCTTAGTACTCTTTTTAGTTCCGTCCAATGTTCTTCACTTGGATTACTTGTAAATCTACTAAGTATGCCAATTGCACATGCAAGATCAGGTCTTGTTGTATGATTAACCACATACATTATGCTACCAATTATCTTGGCATATTCTCCTTGATTTACGGCCTCGCCTTTATTTGGAACTAACTTCATATGAGGGTCAATAGGACTTTTACTTATTTTGCAATCAAAATAATTAAACTTCTTTAATATTTTCTCAATGTAATGTGATTGAGTTAATATGTAAGTTTTGTCCTTTTTGATCACCTTAACCCCCAAAATGACATCTACTGGACCTAAGTCCTTCATACCTAAGTCCTTCATGTCAAACACTTGCTTTAATATTTCCTCAAGTCTCTGGTTAGATGGAAGGAATTGGAGTCCAGTTGAACTGCAGTATAGTACAGACAGAGATGTGTTCTTTAGGTTTCCTTTTGCTGCTACTTCTTGTAATAAGTTTATTAGACCTTCCTTTCAATGAGCATTTCTTTATTTATTTATTTTCATTAATTGTATCTGTTTATTATAATTATTTGGTAACTTTACACCTGATATGGAAACATAAATCAACATAAATATCTTCCCATGACCTAAATATTTAGAATTAAATCAACATAAATACATAATTACTTTTCCTTTTCCTTGTCTACTTGTAATTCACGGCCAGGAATCTATAAATAGTAATAGACGCACGTTCACTATGGGTTTGTGTCGATCGGAGCTAAATATGATGAAGAGGAAACTAATAGTGGTTGCAGTACTTGTTATTGTGATGGTTACCCTAGATTTTGATGTTGGCCGTGGTGGCGGAGGCGGAGGCGGTGGTGGCGGCCATGGTGGCGGAGGCGGCCATGGTGGCGGAGGCGGCCATGGTGGTGGAGGTCGTGGTGGTCGTGGCGGCGGAGGTGGTGTGTTCTCAGGCGGCCATGGTGGTGGAGGTCGTGGCGGCGGAGGTGGTGTGCTCCCACGCAACTCATCAGAATCATTATCAAATTCATATTCAGGGTTCTGTTGGATGATTATATGTGTCATGGCTCATGTTTCACGCCTGCACTTGCTTGGTCAGAGGACAAGTACATAGGGGACTAGTTTGTCACTCTTTTTTTTTTAAGGTTTTCCGACTTTGATTTTAATTGGTTATGGGAGGGTGATTTAGGATTTTATTGAATTATGAAATTTGTTTTGTGTTGTTTACTATGTAGGTCTCTTTCTCACGTACTCACAATGTAGTTGCTATTTCTTAGAGCTCACAAAATACTTCAAAGAATATATTTATTAAAGTATTTTTGCAAATTACTTCTTAGAAATATTTTTTATAAGATTTAAGATATATTTTCTCAAAATATATCTTCTAACAGAAGAAGGAGATCGAAGTAAAGATACTTGCTAATTTTATTAGTAAGTATAGTCAAAGAATAAAATAAAAAGTAATTACTTTAGAAGAAATTGATCAAGGCTTGCAATAGCAATTTTCTTAAGACAATATTTTTGGTCTTTGCTTGGTGCACACAATGATGGATCAAAAGTCTCCCAAGATACAACGGTGAATCTCTTAATTAATTTGCACTAACTAGAGATTTCTCGGTGAACTTGAAATAAGTAGAAATATTTAAATAGAGAGAACAAGAAGAGAAGACTAGGATTATAGCTTGAAAAATTAAGTTGATGAATTGGCCAAATTCATCCTCAATTTATAGGCATCGTAGTGTCCCTTCTAAAGGAACACACCCATTGAAACAAGGCTTGAAAAGTCGCATCCGTTAAGACTAAAACTGAAAGTTTGTTAAAAAACTGCCGGTCCAGTTAAATATCTAACAGAAAACAGCGAATCTGTTTACTAACAGGAAACGGTAGTTACTGTTATCTTTTTAACGGATAGTGGCAGTTCCGTTAAATTTCTAACGGAAGGTCATGTCTTTTGGTTAAAAACAACAAAAAGACATATTTTTTCGTTATCTTTCTAACGTAACTGTAACGGAAAATAAAAGAAATTAAGTTTTATGATTCAAAAGTAAAAATATGTTTACAAAACTTATTAAAACTTTTGATATAAACTATCCTTCACACAATTTGAATTCCTCTTAGAACCCAAATGTCCTTGTTCACTTTCAAGTCTTCTTCTTTTCATTTATGAAGGATTTTATTTATTTCAAGATCAAGATATTTTTAAAAAATATTTTGCATTCACTATATTTCAAATATTGATAAAAGTGAAATTAAAGTTTCCTTTAATTTAATCTTGAAATTCCAACACCAAGAAGCGCCCTCCAACTTCTAAGGAGCAGAGCTCTCAAGGAGCGCCCAGAAGGAGCGCTTGCTCTCAAGGAGCGTCAACTCTAAGAGTACATATGGTTTCTGGATTTATGATCCTTTCATAATTCCAATCTTGTAAAGTAATGAGATGAATCGAGCTATAGCGAGCGAGTGAAATTGGATATGTATCTGGTTGTGTTGCAGAGCGTAAGCCTGGAAAGAGAAGGTGAGGTCGAGCACGTCGAGTCACATTGTACAAGTAGGGGTTTCGCTCCTTATGTGTGGGACGAGGACGTGGAGTCACCTTATACAAGTAGGGGGTTCACCCCGTACGTGTGGGTTTGAGATTTTTCATTGAAATATGGTGAGCAAAGTATGAAACAGTTTTGACAATTCCCTACGAGGAGGGTGGGGTTTTGAGTTTTTTTATTTTTTTTTTTGAAGTATAGTGAGTCAAGACAATTTTGGCAGTTTTCTATGAGGAGATAGGGGTTTGGATTTTTTTTTGAAGTTATGGTGAGCCAAGAAGATTTTGGCAGTTTCCTACAAGAATGGGGGGGGGGGGTTGGGTTTTTAATTGAAGTATGGTGGGCTAAAATTATATTGACAGTTCCCCACAAAGAGTGTGGGTTTTGTTTTTTTGTTTTTTGTTTTTTGTAATGAGAAAACGGAAAAGAAAATATGTAGAGGGAGAGAGAAGAAAAGAAAAAAGTAATTTTTTTAATTAATATTAGAGAGAAAATATTAGAGAGAGAAAGAGAAAGAGTATGAAGATAACACAATAGAATCGCCAATTTGAAGTGCCAAAGAGAAGGGTAGAAGATGACACAATAGAATTGTCAATTTGAAGTGGTCAAAGTAAAAGGTAAGAGATGACATAATAGCATTGACAATTTGAGTGGGCAAAGAAGGAAATGAGATGACCCAATAATATCGTCTAATTTGAAGTAGCTAAGAAGAAGAGAAGATTATGAAACAATAAAATTGCCTAATTTGCTTTTTTTCGCCGAAAGAAAAAAAAACTTTGATTAAGAAATAAAATGATTTAAGAGAAAAGGAAAAGAACCAATAATATTTAATGATTTTTCTTCGATTGAAGAGACATTGATAGGAGAATAATTTTTTTTTTAATTTAAGAACTGAATGGAGGATGGTGGTGGATCTCGATCTTTATCTCGTCGATATCCAGACCAGTTCAAAAATGAAGTGGTTCATTTTATTTTATTTTTGAAAATAAATTGAAGTGGTTTATTGTTTCTTGCGGTGGTTCAAAATTAATTAAAGTGGTTCATTGTGTTCATTAATTATTTATATTTTTTAAAACCCTTTTGGGATAAAAAAATAACATTAAAGTCCAACATTAACATCTAATATACAATACAAGGGGCAAATAACTGCCTCTTAGCTAGGGATAAAGAGGGGCTGAGATTTAATCTTAGAACTCTGATCGGACGGCTGAAACCTTACTCACGTCTCCCACCCCACGGCGGTTAGCAGCAACAACCCCCCACGTTTGCTTCATCCTCCTCAAACGCAAAATCCTCCCATTCTCCCAGGCCGCCAAGACCTTGCTTACCCCTCCGTCAAAATTTTCATCTCAGTCGGTGGCCTTACGTTGACGAAGACGCGTCTCAATTCAACGAAATCGGAGCTGTGGCATTTGAGCACAATGGCATCAATGCACCTCCCATGGCCTTATCGTTTTGCAAGGTACATTTTACAGACGAGTAAGAACCCTCACATTCTTGCAGCGACCGGAGTGGATGGCTATGTTAATTTATACAACACTCGACTGAATTTCCCTTCTTCTTATACTCATAGAGAAAATGCAGGTAATTTGCAGCTTTGTTTTAATGATTTGACAAGTTGTCCAAAGTGGGTTCCTTTAAGAAAACCCAAAAAGAGAAATTGCAAATTCAATATTATCATGGGTTCCAATGTACATCTTTCACAATTGTAGGTGAAAATTTGATACTTTTGATTTGGGAATCAAGCACTAACTTTTGAGCCAGCACTTCGATTTGAGAGTGTTAGAAAAGCCGTGGGCACAAATAACTGAATTATATTTTATGAATTGAACTGAAAATGGAATTTTAGGGTTCTCTTGGTTTTTTGTTTTCGATAATTACTGTGTTCGGAAAACAAATCATTTTTGCTTCTCAGCTCGGTTAAATTCTTTTTGTTGATGAAAATTACACATTTTTCATTATCAATTAGAAGTTTGAGCTACGGGGTCATTGTTTGTGATTCTTCGTATTTTGGACTGCCATTCGCTTGATCCCTTTTTATTATTATTAGAGATTTTGTTATTATTACTTCTCTTAACTTTTGAGCCAGCACTTCGATTTGAGAGTGTTAGAAAAGCCGTGGGCACAGATAAGATAACTGAATTATATTTTATGAATTGAACTGAAATTGGAATTTTAGGGTTCTCTTGGTTTTTTGTTTTCGATAATTACTGTGTTCGGAAAACAAATCATCACTACTACATTTTCGAACAAATGTAACGCATAAAATGCATCAAATGCAACAATGCTTTAGAATGGCGTTGCATTATTTCATTAATGCAACGGTTTATTTCAGCTATTACAGCAGCTATGGCTTTTGCGTTGCCTTAGGTTTCTAGGCGTTACATTAGATTCTTCTAATGCAACGCCATCAATAAAGCCCTTGCATTAAGTTACTTGGCGTTGCATTATATCCTTTCTAATGCAATAGCTATATTACTAATGCAACACCTTCAATAACACCCTTGCATTAAGTTACATGGCGTTGCATTATATCTTTCTAATGCAATTGTTATATTACTAATGCAACGCCATCAATAACACCCTTGCATTAAGTTACTTAGCGTTGCATTATATCCTTCTAATGCAATTGTTATATTACTAATGCAACGCCTTTAATACCACCACTACCACTACTATCACTACTACCACTACTACTACTACCACCACTACTACTACTACTACTACCACCACCACCACTACTACCACCACTACTACTACATCACCACCACCAACGCTACTACCACTACCACCACCACCACCACCACTACCATCACTACCACAACTACTACCACTACCACTACCACCACCACTACCACCACTACTGCACCACTACCACCACCACGCTTACCACCACCACCACTACCAGCTACCATCACTACTACTACCACTACTACTACCACTACTACCACTCACTTACACTCACTACCACCACTACCACCACCACCACCATTACTACTACTACCACCAAGACCACCACCACTACCAGCTACCACCACACTGCACTACCACCGGTCGACCACTCACTACTACCACCATTTTCTTAATGGTGGCTACCACATTTCACTACCAGCTACCGTATCGCTACTACCACTACTACTACTACCCGGCTCACCACCTCACCACCACCACTACTACCACTCACCACTCAACACCACTGTGACAACCACTCACTACCACTCACCACTACTACCAGTATCACCATTACCGCTACTACTACCACTAGGCTACTACTACACCACCACCACCACCACTCACTACCACTCACGACTCACCACCGCTCACTACCACTACCACCACTACTACCACTCACCAGCTACTACCACCACTACCACCACTACTACCACTATCACTACTACTAATTACTCACCACAATTACTACTACCACTCACCACTACTACTACCCACGAAATGCTACTTTGCCACTACCACCGCATTGCTACCACCACTTCTTTGCCACTACTACTACCACTACTACCATCACCACTCACTGCCACCACTTATCACCACCACCCACCACCACCACTGATTACTACCAAAGGATCACTACTACCACTACCACCAGCCTGGCTCACTGCAATACCACTAGCTTACATGCACCACCACTACTACTACCATCACCACCCACCACTACTACTACCACTTCACCACTACCACCACCACTGCCACCTGGCTACCACCACCAGCTCACCACTACCACCACCACCACTACTACCACTACTACCACTACTACTACTATCACTACTATTACTACTACTACCACTACCACCACTACTACCACTACTTACCAGCCACCACCACCACCACATGACCACCACCACCACCACTCACTCAGCTACTACCCAGCTACTCACTCACTACCAGCTACCACCAAAACTACTACTACTACCACTCACTACTACTACCACCACTACTACCACCACTACTACTACTACACCACCACCACCACTACTACCACTACCACTACCACCACTACTACAACTACCACTACTACCATCACTACCACCACTACTACCACTACCACTACTACCACTACCACCACTATTACTTCTACCACCACTACTACTACTACCACGACTACTACTACTACTACCGTTACTATCACTACTACTACCACTACTACTACCGCTACTACCACTACTACTACCACTACTACCACTACCACTAGCATCTGCAGCGTGACTAGGCCAGCTCTCCGTGAAGTGCATCAAGGAGCGCGAAATGTGTTGATCCCCTTCTTTAAAAAAGAAAAAAAAGGAAAAACTACCACTACCACCTACCGCCACCACTACCTTACCACCACCACCACCCACCACTACTACTAATTCGGTACCACACCACCACCACTACTACTACTACCAATACCAACTACATTGACATGGCTGCAGGCCCCACCACTCACAACCATCACCACTCACTACTACAACCACCACCACCACCACTTACTATTACCACCACCACCACCACTACTACCACTACCACTACCACCACCACTACCACTTACTACTACCACTACCACTACTCACCACCACTACCACTCACTACTACCACTGCCACCACGCCCACTCACACACTACTACGCTCACTACCACTACCACTCACTACTACTATTACTACCATCACCACTACTATTACCACCACTACTACCACTACTACCACCACTAGCATTTACTTCTAAAAGTTTTTGAATAAAAAAGTTAAATTTTTAATGCTTTCTTGAAGAAAAAGCAGTTAACTTTTTAAGTCAGTTTACATTCAAGTTCTATACTCGCTATATTGACTATTTTTTTTTCAATTTTTTTTGGATATAGGAGACTATTTAAAAACTTTTGTTTACTACATACATTTTTGCAAAAAGTTATATAAAAAAAGTTATGAATTTTGAAAGAAATAAAACTTAATTTTTTTTAAAGGATCCTCTCTTATAGAGTGTGTACACCCGGCGTTGTATTATATCCTTCTAATAATGCAATATAGCGGACTATTAAATTTAATTTTCCTCTTTGTTGTTTTTGGAAAATTCAAAGGGTCGGTTAGCAATAGTAAACTAAAAACCCTTTCATTTTCCTATCTAGGGGCGCGGATCTCTCCTTCTCGCCGATCTCTCTCTCTTCTCACCGTCGCCACCTCCATGGCCGTGGCGTCGCAACCCATGCGACATTACGGCCCACACCACTTAGGTCAAACCTAATCGCTTTCTCTCTCTCTCTCTCTCTCTCTCTCTCCCCTCCCCGTCCCCTCTGTGGAAACCCTTTCTCCACGCATAACATCCTTTCGATTTTGGTTTACATTCTTTACTTTACGATTTGGATTTGGACCCTTTTGTTGTTCGCGAGATTGGAGTCGAAAGAACTTGACAAGCCATCGATCTCCCCAGATTTCTTCATCTTGGTGTTTCTGTTCTTCAAATTTTCATCTGGGATGGTAAGATATTCTTGTTTCTTCATACAGGTTGTTAACTTGATTTCTTTTTGATTGAATTAATTTCTCATGTGGTGGGTTGATTTTAATGCACGATTAATGAAATTGATTTGCTTTGCCATTGAGTACAGGAGTTTTCCTTTTAGAGATGATGTTCCATAATCAAGGAGCTTCAAAAGCACACTTGTGGCGTCCTTGCGGTGTTGTGTGGGAGAAATTCCCAAAATAATTTGAAAAGAGGATGTATAAATATGCTTGTAGGAGATTTCCTTTCCGGGGAGATCGGTTCTTATGGACGTTTACAGGTGAAAATCAACATTAATTTGTCTTTGAAGTACTTGATTTTTTGTTGTACATGTTAGTATTTTTTTTTGAAGTTTATTTGCTTGAGTTGTAACATATATTGTGAAAGGATAATGCACTTTTGTGGTATGTGCGAGTTTCTTGATGTATATGTGCTTTTGTTGCTTTGCATTTGGAATAGCGGATGCTCATTTTCAAGGTGGAATGGTTGGAGTAAGCGCACAAGAAAATTCGCTCTAAAGCTCGGTTCCGGCATCATACGAAAATTATAGTCTCCATCGATATCTACAGCTGTGGATCCCTGTATACTTTCTCCATTTATTTTGTTTCTGCTTTTCGTAATTTTGCAAGCATTGGTGTTCGATTTTTGATGCTTTGTGATCCCTCACCGGATTATGCCTCGCTTTAGCTTACAGATTCGATAGATATGGT
>JAFEMH010008094.1:0-64330 GCA_022495995.1 Adenophora triphylla var. japonica | reverse complement strand
ACAATGCCAAAGTCTATTAGAATTTCAATTGCCAGTAAGTCAGCAATCTTGTAGCTCTGTGATCTGGCAAATACATGTCAAACCTGACCGCTTTCTTTAAATGGAAAGATTATTAAGGATGTGTCTCAATACACAACCCAAAGTTTATCAAATCCAAGAAATTCTAATAATGAGTATACGCAGTTTCCGAAGAATCCATGAGATGGGTTAAAGCGAGCTTCAAGGAATTTGGAATCTTCATTTTGATGAATCATCAAAGAGTTTGATTTCATCAAGAATACAGGAGATGAACCTTGTGTATGCATGAAATTCAATGGGAGCATAGTATTATTTCTATTGTTATATTACAATGATATCTTACTCATTGGAAAAATAAAGTTCCGAGCACTTAAGACCTACAAGTATTGGTCATAGGAAAGGTTTCTCAATGAAAGATATGGGTAAAAGCGACTTACATCCTTGGCATCAAGAGTCTGTAGAAATAGATCCTGAAAGGAGTAAATTGGTTTGAGTCAAAAATACTCATATTGACAAGGTTCTTAGAAGAGTCTAGGGAAAGTGACTATGTCAATGGGTCATGGAATGTTTCTTCTGGCGTACTCATTGTCTTGTGACGGCTGATGAGCAAAGAAGAGAATGAATAAAAGTCTTATATACTACAGCATTTGGATCTGTCATGTATGCCATGATTTGTACTAGAACAGAGGTCTAGTGTGTTATTTCTAATGAAGAGTAAATACCAAGTCTGATCATGTTAAGAACCATTGAATAGATTAAGACAACCCTTAAGTGCTTAAGAAGAGACTAAGAATACGTTCTTGGTATTTGAAAGAGTTGGAAGTTAATTTTGTTGTAAGGGTTACGTGGATGCTAGCTTTCAAGCTCGGCAAAGTTAATTTAAAATCGCGTAGAATTATGTTTATGCTTGTTAGAGAGTGCAGTTTAGATTGGAATAATTCCAAGCGTAAAATTAACAAACTATGCTGTAAGGCCAAATTTGAGCAATATATGTTGTAACTAAAAGAGGCAGTTTTTTGGATCAAAAGTTCATTTAGTGTTTTGGAAATTTTTCCAAGTATCACTAATCGGTGGAACTTTGTTGTGATAAATATCATGTCCATTTGTGCAAAACAATGGAACCAAGATCACGCGTTGATCCAAATACATACTTAGACGTTTTTCGAGAATTCATAAAGAATGAGAAGACGTTAAGATATGTAAAATGTCAACCGGTGGTGACAGTCAGGATTTCACTTACAAAGATACAACACGGTAGAAGCATGATGGTCATGTTAGGTCCATGAGTGTTCGATACATAAATGGAGCCTCGTACAAGTGGGGAGATTCTTCATGTAATGCCCTAGGCTTTAGTTATGTTTAACTTAAAACCGTTATGTGTCATATTTATCAATTTTTTTATAGAGAAAGTTTATTATTTGATTATTATATATTTTGCATATTTTATTATAATAATCTCCGTCCCTAATTATTAAGTGAATAACTAGTATAAATGTTAATGGATAATCATATAGATAATGTCTGCGTAAAGATGCACATTAAATTTTGTAGGGTATTTATTAGTGGACAATGGCTGAACTTGAGCCCAGTCTGAGGTTTCTGTGGTGATCAGAATATCATAATTAAATCTCATATGGTCACTTCATTTAATCCCTAAGGCCTGAGATTATCATGACCTTACATATGATGAAAGTCATGTTTGATTTTAGTCAGACAATGTAAACTTAACACGATATTTATAAAGGCTATCTAGCCTGATTGAATTCATGATGGGAAGGATGATAAGTCAAGATGAAATTTGTCCCTCGAAAGAGAGATGTTTTGCTTGGGCTCCTCGATGAGTGATAATGATAAAAGTGTATGGCCATACCCCAATACGATTGATTATCATTATACTCAAGATCGAGAAAGCATTGAACAAATACAAGGACGGGAACCATGACTTGTGTTCAATATTAACAGTCGTGAGACAAAGTGGAGAAATGGAAAGTGGGTACCATTGAGAAACGTGAACTCTTACGTTATATTAATCTGCAGGTAGACATAATGGCTTGCTAGAGTCCCCGCTTATGTTTTATGCGAGAGAGTCGAGTATGATCGCAGCTCATTGCTAACATAATATAATCCTATTGGGTCACAATAACAACTGAGATGAATTGGTTAAACTCAAAGGAAGAAAATTGAGAGTTCCTCATCAGGCATAAGTCATCGCTACGACGGTAACTTGTCCAAAGGACTCGTCTGGTCGCGCGACAGGACAAGCCAAAGGCGGTTTACAGACTGGTTTCCTAATTTGATTAGGAAACAAATACTTATACCAAGGTAGTATAAATATGAGGTCTGTGAAACCCTAAATAGCTAGCCGAATTTTCATAAGGAAATTCACAACAAAAGGTTTCTCAAAAATTCTCTCCAAAAGTTTAAAGATCTAGCAATCATCAAGAATTGTTCTTGGTTCATTCAAAGGTGTGGATACTACTAAAGGGTCTTCGCTCGTACGACGATCAAGGCCTAGAGTTCGAATATGAAGATTCAAGTCTAGAGTTTGAAGTTTGTGATTCAAAATCACATTGATTAATTGTTCGATAGCTGAAGAACGGAAAGCAATTAAGGTTGGTTAATTCTATCTCATAGGAATTCAATTTAATTGTATAGAACGGATCTTAGGGCTCTTGGGTTTTGTGTTATTAGATGCGTAATTCCGCTGCGCATAGGCCCATAAAACCCAACAGTTTTAACTTATAAAATACTTTTGATAATTTATCTATGAGACTTAAAGTATGAGAACTCTAAAACTTTAAGTTTGAGAGATACTTTAATCTTAAGAGATGAACTCTTGAAATTAATTTGTATTTTTTTTTGCTTTCTTCCATCAAAAAATATCTCTCAAAGTCATTGGTTAACATTCATTCATTGTTTAGACACACAAGATTAATGGTTGTCCAAATGAAGGATTTTAAAAACTATTTGTCTTAATAAAGCATAAGTCAGGCACAAGGACTATAGTGGAATAGCCCCTTTGTTATGTATCATGCAATTTTGGATTTTCATGGTCTAAATTACTTTATTTTAAGTGATTATACAAGTATTTTTAAGTTGAAACATGCTAAAAAAACACAACTTGAGTTCAATTGTTTGAATAATTACTTAAATTTTAGTAATTATTGAATAATTGATGCTACCACACGAAAATGGTTGCTCGGGCCCAAAGTGAGTAGTACAGTTGTGAATACTCCGACTCCTTCTTCGTGAGCTCCTACACACAAACTACACATAAACTAGGTCGGGGGCGTCTCCGGCAAAGCCCCTCCAGCGTGAGAATAAGTACTTGTTCAGGTGAGGAAGAAAGAGTACAACGGAAACTACGTAAAACACCGTAAAAATGTACTCGAGACTTACCCATTCTGATTTATGGTGTTATTTATATACTTCTTCTTTTCATGTGCAAGTCACATGCCTTTTGCCACGTGTCATCTTACTATCGGATGAGCACGAGCACTCAAAGTTATGGGAGATGCCACCCTTTTTCTAACAGGTAGTTCATCATTTGTAACGTATTTTGTGGGCCCAAATATAACGTATTTGGTTGCTTCTGGAATATTGTTGTTGAGTAATATGTTGCCTATGGGCAAAATTCTTGCAAGGGAGGCAACCTCTATTGTTGTCGCCAGTCTGAATCAAGTCATGCTAGACCTTTCCTTGAAATTTTACATTGTTATTATCTGGAGATGGGCCCTAATGGGCTTTTGCTGGATCGTGTTTCCCGCCAATATACCGCAAAGCATCCTATGTCCCCTTTTGACCTATCTCGGGGCCTAGCTTCTTGGTCCTTAATCCATTCTTAAGGTATTGGGCCTCATGTAATCTGTGCAGGCCCAACTATATTTTTCCATGATCATATCAGTAGCTCCCAAGTTCGAGATCTGGATTATTTATGATCCAATCGAGAAACTTTGATTGTCGCCTTTGATTCCCGCATCTCGACCATGACTCGCGAGATAATAGTTCTAAATAATGTACTTCGGCCATATGTCACTTCCGGTTGGTGATAAGGGACGGTTTCTAAGAGTTGAAGTGTTGTCATCTCGAAATTCGCACCTTAATGATTTATTTTCAATAATAGGGGGGAATTCAATTTTTGGACATCATTAAATGCATTTTGAAAATTCCCAAAACCTTTTCATCTTCCTCAGTTAAAAACGAATTCACTTTTTCTCTTTTCACTTTTTATACTCTCAAGCTCGACTTTCCTCTCCATCTCCGGCGAACTAGACTTCTTCTCGTGCGTGTTTTCTATTGTTCCGTCTCGTATTCCATTCAATTCTAACCGTTTTCAAGCTTCCCAAGGTCTTCCATTCACTAGGCTGCCATTCCCAAGCTTATTTGGTGCATTTAAGGTTCTCTTCATATCTTTGAAGTTTTCGCCAAAATCTTTCAAGTTTTCGTCATTTTCTCGCAAATTTCCAGTAACAAACTCTTTCAAACCTTCAAATTTTCCAGCTTCTCGGTTAAATTTGGTATTAACTTGATGGCTAGAACTAAATCTTGTGCTAGAACGCTTAGGTTTGGCCAAAATAAGAAAAGTGGTGGGTTTTATAGGTTTGATAGGGGTTTAGGCCGAATTCCTCGCGAAGACCTTAACACTACGCCATCGTGCATGGCGCGGATGTCGCCATTTTAGTTGCGTTAGAGATTAGGGGTCCCCCATTTTTGCACAAGTCTCGTCCCCATGAAAACCTTCTTCACCACTGGGAGCTCTGTTCACATATCTCGCGAGTTCTATCGTCCTCTCTTTCGATTCCCCGACTTCTCAGATACTAACTTTCCCGCTACACTTGATTGAGTTAAATATCAAGTTCGTCACTGAGCTATTTACCTTTTTACATATTCGTCACTTAAATATTTTTTTTGACGATTTCGTCATTAACTTAAATACTTAATTTACCATGTTATCCTTTCGTCTCATTTTCGTCCAAACTGCCGTTAAAACTGCCTATTTGGCACGCTGACATCATAAAATGCTGAGTTGGCACTAAACTTTGTCAAAACTTGTTGATTTGAAAATAAAATGGGGTGAACTGTAAAATATTAAACTATAGGCACTGAAAATTGAAATATGAATTTACAAACACCCCTTATCCCTTTATTAACCTAATACCATATCGTAAAACCAAAAAAATCTTCTTCTTCGTTTCTCTCTCTATTTTGCCACCCTTCTTCTTCTTGTTCATCGTCAACAATGCAACCCCTCACTCCAATCTAAGCCACAACCCATGAGCCACCCTTCCCGCTCCCAACCCACCGTTGGCCCAACCTTCCCACATTACTTTTCCCTCTCTTGTCAACCTTCCCACTACCATGGATGTCGCCTTCTCTCCACACCATTATTCTTTTTTCTCCATCAACACCCAACAAATAATAGTCTTCTACCTTAATCTCTATCTCTCTCAATGTCTTCGCCTCTTCGCTCTCTCTCTCTCGCTCTCTCATTCTTTCAGATTTAGATCTAGATTTATCTCCCTCCATTTCTCTCTATACTTTGCGAATAAATGCAGACTAATCTGATGCCCTAAAAGTCTCCACCAACAGAGTTGATTTATGGCCGACTACGGTTTCAACTTCTTTACCATTTTTCGATGCCAATGGTTGGTCGGTTGTGTCCATTTTTTATTTTGATTTTGAATTTACGGGTTTCTTGGATTAAAGATTGATTATGGATCTATCATTGTATGGGCGAGACGGGTTGTTGAATTATGAGTTTCATCATCTAATTTTTGAATTTCATGGATGTGGACGGGCTGTAATGGTAATAGATGGGGCATAGTTTAGATGGTATTGATGCAGTTATTGAATAGTGGTGATGGGTGGTTGAATGGTGGTTATTGGGTGGACGGATGGTGGGGGAGGGGGTTATTTGACTAATTATTATTTATTTTTAAATAAATTGACTAATTATTAAAAAACTTTTAACTTTTTACTATAAAATAATAATATAATTACACTTTTTATGGTTATAAGTAAAAAAATGTTTATAATATTTTAGGTTTGGGTTAATGAGATTGTAAGAGAAGAGAAGGGGTGTTTGTAACTTTAACATTTCAATTTTCAAGACTATAGTTTATTACTTTACAATTCTCCTCTTTTATTTATAAATCAACAAATTTTGACCAAGTCAAAAGTCATATCATCATTTTTATGATATCGCCGTGCCACATAGGCAGATTTAGCTGCTTTGGATGGAAATGAGATTTAAGGATGACATGGGTAAATTAAGTACTTAAGTTAAGGGCGAAATCGTAAAAAGAAATATTTCAAAGGACGAATAGGTAAAAAGGTCAATAGACCATTGATGAACTCGGTACTTAACTCCACTAGGATTTACTTAGTCGTCACTTGTATAAATGTGTTCTCTCTTTTTCCAGTGAACTTGGCAACATGCCTTCCTCATGCTCCACATCAAGTCACGACGTTTCTTATACATTGTCATGCGGAAACCTCTTTAAGGCACCAAGCCTCAAATGAAATCCCTACATCTCGATGTCGCCAAAACCAAAGACCTCATCTTCCTTGGATTTTCGACCACTTTACATGTCAAGTATGAAATAAATCATAATATCTATCATATCGAACCGTACGTGGGCGACATGTAGCTTGGCCGCCACGCGACAAAGAATGGATGGCGTTGTCGCTTATCCTTCTCAACTAGAAGCCGAACTTAGGTTCCCCATCGATCCTTTCATCCGTGCACCATGCATAAATCCCAAGCCGCAGTTGTTGACCTCCATCCCAATGCCATTGGTATTCTCACTAGTTATCGATTCATTTGTAGAGCCCTTAGGCAGGAACCCACCATTCCTTTACTTGTCCATTTGTTAGAGGGTTATATGATCAGAATTCAAGTAAGATGGCATTATCGAGAACCGCTTATCCATTAAGTATAGAAAACCAAAGATCCTTACTCCTCTCCCTAGGAAAGTCCACAACCTGGGCAACCCAAGCCCATCTTCATAACTTCGCGTAGGTCGGAACCATTTCGGCGACCTTCGCAGTTAGTTCCCAAAATTGAAACTAGAAAAACTTTGGTATCTGGTGATAATCGCCTTAAGGATAAGATTTTAAAACTTCTCGCCAATGCCCAAGAAAGTGGCCAAGCTTTGTTTTCTTGGAAGAAGATCATTTCTAGCCCCTCTCTACTGGGGAAAGTTGGTCTCCCAGATTTCACTTTCCCAAGGAATGAATCTCCCATTCCCATTATCCACACTGCTCCTTACCCTGGATGGGACATCCATTCCGAAAACTGTTTTGCTCCAGATTGTGGCCCTTACAAATTGGAAGACCGTTGTTGCAATGCCATGTTTGACATTTACGTATGTTTCTCGCCTTTAAATTATCCTTCCCTTGTGTTTTATCTTTTTCCATCTCTAATTGTTCGTCTCTTTTGCTTATAGAGTTTAGAAACATGGATCTATTCGAGAGACGAGAAGCTTTCTCCGTGGCCGATGGCCATAGGAAAAGGTTATCTCGAGGCCAGCAGGCGCTTTGCTCAAGTTAAGTTCCGAACCTGGAGATTCCCATTTCCCATCACAGAGATGACGCCGAGGCCACTTGAGCTAAAGAAATTCAATGCCGCCATTGAGAGGGCAAAATGCCCCACCAGAAGAAAAGGAAATCCAAGACTCACGTGCGAACTTCTCCCCTTCAACCGAGGGATGAAGAAGAAGTTGATGAAGAGCATAACCAAGAAGAAGAACAAGAGCAAGAGATTGTACAAGAGGAGACTCGTACTCACCAAGATCGCCGAAAATGTTGAACAAAGATTGAGCAAGGAAGAAGATTCCCGCCCTCTCAAAAGAGCTCGCGCTTCCGAAAACCCTCAAAGTTTGATTGCTGATGAAGGAACCTCTCGTTGAAGCAGCCACTTCAAAGCCGCAAGTCGGCTCCAAGAGGGTTTCCAAATGCCCTCTAATGAAGATGAACTTGAACTTTTCGAGTTGAGCAAAGAAATTACAAGTGCACCTTCCCTATCGTGCTTTCGATATCCACTCGAGATCCCACTTATAGAATGATTGGAGGAGGAATTGTTCAACGTGCTAGCGATAAACAACAAGTCGCAAAAATTGAAGAGCAGGATGCAGATCTTTCTCTTAATTATGCTGGCCTCCAACTTTGCGAAGTAAGTCTACCATTTCTCGCCATATATTTTACTTGATTCTCACACATTGTGTTTTTTGACTTTACTTTCGACATATTACAAGTACTCTTTTGGTTTTAGGAACAAATGCAACACACTGACTTCTCAGTTGCAGTCATGTGACAAATCTCACAAGAGGGCTCTTGCTGAGAAAGAGAAGTACAAGGAGAGACGCCTCCAGCGAGAACATGATTTAGCTGCCCTTCACGCCGATAAGAAAAAAGTTGATGTTGAATCCTTTGAGCAAACTTAAAAGGAGTCGTATGACGAGATGGAAGCCTTAAGGCTTCGTTTGGAAGAGAAAAACAAACGCTTGAAAGCCGAAAGCTAAAAGTGTCAAACTCAAGGAAGATGACGCCCAAAATGTCGCTGATTGCTCGCCTTAAGAAAGATGTCGATGATGCTCAATCCAAAGCCGAGCAAGAGTCAATGGAGCCCTATGATAAGGCTTTGATCCATGCTATGCCAGCAGAATAGCCTAGTTCCAATGAGATCCCCGCCATTACTCCAAAACCGATTTCCAAGTGGGGCTCCGAGCCAATTTATAGCGACTTTTGTCATTCGGGGCCATAACTTGGTTCCATACGAAGAAAATGAACTTAATGCTTTGGCCGCAGAAGATAAACTTTTGGAAAAACCACTTGGGAAGTTCCACCTGTTAGGCTCAACTGGTAGGAATCAGGCTGGAGGGGGGGGGTGAATAGCCTACTAAAAACTTTTGCTAAAAACTCTTTTAATCTTTGAAAATATTAAGTTACACTCTAACTAACCGGTGAGATAAAGTTTGCACAAATGGAATATCGGTTAAAGAGTTTCTCAAAGTGGTGAGGTAAAGAGTTTCAAAGGTAAGTTTAAAAGTTCATGCAACATGGACCGCTTTTCTTTCCAAGTAAGAGAAACAAGTAAGCAAAGAATAGAGTCAATATGTCAGGACTGGGCTGAGATATTGTCAACCTAAGCATAATACAACAATAAATAAACAAACACACAAATAAATGACACATTGTTTGGAAGAGGTTCACGTGTTAAATAATCAAGTACGCCCTCTACCAAGTTTGGTCGAACTGATTTGTGAAAGTGCACCGCTATTAATGGTTCCTAACTATTACAAGTTGCAAGCCCAATGATTGAAGGTCGCTAAAAGTAAAGTGACCACTAATGGATCATGCTACAATAAAGACTCGGTGTTTTTAGAGATGTGCACAAGTTTCGAGCCGATTTCTCTAGTGGGTGTGCGTGATTCAATCAATGTGTTCCCATATGTAGTCTTGCTGAGGAACACAACCTGGATTGATCAAGGTGCTTAGCGTATGTCCTACAGAGATGTCTAGTGAATGAGAGGACTTGTATTGAATGCCTTCAACTAGAGAATTTGCAGTTGGTAGTTCTTGGCACCACTCTCAAGGATCTAAAATGCACCAATCATCTTCAATGCTCCAAGGAAGCTATTTATAGTGAGCTTTAAAAAAAGAGTCATTGTCTTTGAAGAGGTTGTATGATGACTTGACCGGGCAGTGCATCAATGGGAGTATCTTTGCATTTAATGCCCGAGATTGGATAGAGAAGATTTCCATTGAGTAGTTGAAGTGATGTGAGTACTGGTAACTTTGAAATTCCACTTTGAGGTTCCGACAAAGCCAGAATGTCACTTCGGTCGTCAATTCAAAGATTTCGCTTACCAACTTTAGCTAAAGTTGGTGGCCGGGTAGTCGGGAGCAATAAATGCTTCTGCTAGCCGAAAGGAAGCTTGTTTGATAAGCTTCGGCCTACCGGATGTTAAGGGCCACGACCGGTTAAGGGGTTTACCCCAGAAGGTAAGTGGCTCTAGATTGTTCTGCTAAGGGTCTCTGACCGTGCTTGAGTGGTCAACTGATTTGAGGGAGCTCCTTTACCAAGTAAACTCACAAACTGATGGGAAAATCTTCAGGTCTTCAATTCTTCATATCTTGAGAAAATTACATATCAAAAATACTGGCACTAGCACTAAGGGAACCTATCATACATAGAAAAATTCTATTTGGTCTAATTAAATTTAGGGGTCCACATTAATGCTTGTTGTGATTGGGATTAAGCAATTCTAAATCTAAACATATATTTGACTAACAATCTCCTCCTAATTGCAATCACCCTAGATTAGCATCTTCTTGACTTAGTAAAAGAATGACTAAGTATTTATCTATTAAATGTCATTCCCTAAGACAATTGACAACTTGGTGCTACCTAAGTAAGCTTACAAACAAAGTGAAAGCTTAAAGAAAAACAGAGTAAAATAAAGAGAAGTTTTGAATGAGGTGACTCCGCAAAATGAAACTTAGTAGCACTTGGATCATTCAAAATAATTCAAAGGAAGTTCAAAAAGCAAAACATTTAATGCAATAAAAGTTTAGGGTTCAAAGAAATCTCATTGATTGATAAGGTTGCAACCGTAAGGAAAAGTTTGAAAGGCATAACCATCATCAGTTACATTCTCAAACTGGATCATCAGCAGGATCATCGGTTGGAGACTTGTCTTTGGATTCTGCTGGAGTAGCCGAGGAGATAGCCGGTTCGCACCTTGATTTCTTGGGCAGCCTTTCTTCTCTTCTTTTTCATCTCTCTTTCTCTTCTTCCTTGCCGACCTCTCGACTCACGATCGGCAAGAATCTTCTTTAGCACTTCATTTTCGTACTTCAATTTGATTCTCTCGGTATTGGTTTTTCCGAACAAAGTGGCTTGATCGGTTAGCTTCGGTTTGCTTCTTCGAGCTTGAGATTTAACCTTTAATCTCACCGGTTGCAATCTTCAGACGGCTTCGAGAGGCCGAGGCAAGATCTCGTAAGCTCTTGCTTTGACCGATTTGAGGCACCGAGCCGGGAGGCAAGGTCGCAATGGTTGCGTCTTTGTCAAGAAGATCAAAGAACGTAGCTTGGCCAAGTTTTGGCATAACCATGCTCCATTCTCGTCTAACCGCTTGTTCTCCTCCTCCTAATTGGACTTAATCATACCGGCCACCAGTGGCATCATACACTCACAAAGATCTCGAAAACCAATGTCGGTTAAGCTCGCTCTTCACCGATCGATCGAGGGTCATCTGCCGGAGAAGGATCAAGATCGCCTTCAAAGATCACTATCACTGGAAGAATCAATGGTTGAGGAGCTGAGAGAGATAGCTGAAGGATCGATTGGAGGGACATCAGCAACTGATAATTCTTGGACCGATTGGATTTGAGAAGAGGGATCATCTGCTAGGATGCAAATCGGTTAGCCGAGACGGCTGAGGCTGGATCCTGATCGGTTGGAGGATCGGTTGGGAGATCACTTTGAACAGCCAAGGGAGATGAATGACTGGCTGGAGAGCTAGCTTGACCGATTGGAGGAGTGGATTCTTCATCGATTGGGGTAGACTCATAAGAAACAAGAGACACAACCCCACCGGTTTCCAAGCTAAGTGTAATGGCACTTTGAATATCGTTGGCTTCATCAAAAGCAGAGGCTAATAGTTCAGCAGCAATAGGAGCCATCGGTAGAGCAGCTTGCCTTAGACGAATTAAAGGGATCACCCTTAAGGCAAGAAAAAGTATATAAGCATGACGTATGTTGCTCCATGGCCTAGCATGACCGTTCCTCATAACTGATAGCCTAGGCACATTAGGTAACAGGCCAACCATGTGAGTGACATCAGAAGACCAGTTGAAAATCCTCATTTCCAACACTTGGGTAATCCGGTTGTTGATTGAGAGATAACGGATGAATAAGTTACCGGTTGATAAAGTGCTCTCAACCGGTCGAGGAGCTATATGAGCAACTTCTCCTTGAATTCAAATATTTGGATGTCGTTGAGTAATAGATGGAGAATACTCGTGTTTATGTTTGGGAAGAAAATTTGTGACAAGTTGTTGGGTCACCTTTGAGAGGCTTGATTTGTTGTCCCTTGGGAGGTGCAAGCCTTTACCGAGCTTAAGAACATGGATTTTCTCGCACTTGTAACTTGTTTCCTGGTGGCCATAGGTTTTGTTGAGGTGAGGAGGTGTGTCGAACCGATACCCGCAGATTCAACAGATCAACAAAACTTTTCAATCTATCCTCTCCTTTTCTTTTGGAGCTCGTTGACAAATGGTGGAGGCAAAGGAATAGGCTTCGATAGCAGCTCGGCTTGAAATTACCTCACGAGTATCAAAAAGTGGAATCCCATGAGCCGACCGTGGATAGAGGTCTTTATGGTGTAATAGTTCAACGAAGAGAACAAGTCCTTCGATAGAGACACTAATCAAGATAGGGTGGGACAAGCAGGATCAAGACGGTCATAAACAATTTGCTCATCATTTGAAACCTCATCCTCTTCAAGAAAACCCGATTCTCGCTTCATCAATGGAAGAGTGAGATGGTTTCTCCTCCTCAACCCAAGTGGGCCTAGAGAGTAAGGCTTGAATTTCCTTGGCCCGACTGCCTAGAATGGAAGCTTGAATGGCTTGAGCAGCTTGCCAATTCCTCCCCTTGACAACAATCGGTCTTGCTCTTCATCAAACAAAGCTAGCAGCCATTGCTTTCGCAAATCAACATCATCGGTTTCAACCGGCCTGGGCTCTCTAACCGGTTTAGCGTATGCATCTGCTAGAGGTACAACGGTTGGTTGAGTAACTACCGGCTGAACAAATAATGCCTCCTCCCAAGTTAGTAACCGGTGATATGCTCTGCTAGCCCTCCTCCTACGTTCCTAACCGTTGCCATCGATTCAGAGTAGTAAAAATTGGCTCAACCCTTTCCATTCTACTCGGTTGATCACCACCCTCTCGAGCTTGAACTTGAGCCGGAGCCGGACTTAGCAAAATCATCGGTTTGCTCATTATCCTCCTCTATCCCATCATCTTCAAATAGTTCATCAATTTCAAAGATCCGTAACCGATGTCCATTTAGTTTTGTTGGACTCAACCAAAGAAAAGAAATCGAAGCTAGTGCAATGTTCCCAAACAGCTTTTTAGCTCGTGGTCCAATATCCAAAATATTTTCTAACACATCCATGATATTCGCATCAACCGATTCTTCCCGGGGCGAAGACAAATGTGCTCAGAATCAAAATTGGGCAAAGGAGTCAAACTCCATCTCATACTCCGCCTAGCCGATCAAAGGTCGCCTCAATCAAGGTGTCTCGGCACCATATAAGATAGCAAAGTCCGCCATACCGACCGGATCATCATATCCCCGTCTCAACTGCCCTAGGCCAAATACACGCATTCTATTTGGAGAGGAAGCCGATCAAAGAACTTGTCCGTATATCTTGACGAGATTGAGCCTAGAAAGAGTTGAGATCATATTCTCTGAGTCTGCATGGTCAGCTAAAGTAAATTCCCTTATCCTCATGTCGGTTGCTAAAGTCAATGTGTAAGTGTCCCAATCTGAGCCGCCAATGTTCCTTCAGCCCAATTTAACGACTTCCACGTCAAATAAACAGCTAAGGGCATTTTGGTCATTTCCTAAGGTAATTTAAACAAAAAAGGGCCTTAAAGGAATATCAAAAATAGGTCAAAAATCGGTTGGAAAGAGTCATTTCCAAGAAATTGACCAACTTTTCATTAAATGCAAACATCCAAAATTGCTTCGTGTAATCGTGCACGCTTACACTCCCATCCGCGCGGACAAAATTAGACTCAGTCTCATCCGCGCGGACACATCTGAAACCTAAAATCTGCCTATAAATTAAATCATCCTCTCTCAGTTTAAGGATCCAAGAATTCGAACCCTATTGTTATATTCGTAAAAAACCCAGAAAACAGCCTAACACTCACCAAAAAATACTCATCCAAACACAAAATCCAACACAAATCTTGATCATATTCAAGCCCCAAACACAAATCCAAGGAAGATAGGGTACAACCATTGGTAAACCCTCCTTCTCCTTACCTTAATCTCCCTCATCCATGCATATATCTCACATTTTAAAGATGTAACTTGTTTATTTGCTTATTGTTCATCCCTTGTCCTTGATCCAAGAGGATCTTCATGGAGTTCATCTCCATGGATGATTCTCTACAAGGATCCATATTTTTTTAGCTTGTTCTTCCTTTTCTTTACATAAACTAGTTGTTACTTGATCTTTTGGCCTAAAGTGTGGTCACCTTGGAGTTCATTTCCATGGATGATCACACTAAATGGTCCATATCCTTATTTTATGTTATTAGTTCTTACTTGACCTAAAATGTGGTCACCTTGGAATAAATTTCCATGGATGACCATCTTAAATGGTCTAAATTGTCTTTACTTCCTTAAAAATGTTTTTTCTAGCCTAAGATCTTCACCTTGAAACAATTTCCATGGATGAAGATCATTAAGGTTCCTAGGATTGCAAAAAGGGTGAAGTTGATACATTTGAGTTCAAAGATCTCAAGGATGGTCATCTTAATGACCACCTTAGAAATCCACTCTAGAGTTGATACACCCTTAACCTAAATTTAATTTTTCATAAATTAATCTTTGTTTTATGTTAAATCTCCCCATCCCAAGCAAAATGAAATGCTTTCAAGTCCTAATGTACTTAATGATGGCTTGATATAGTAGATCACCACTAATCATGTTTAGTGATCACTAATCAAAGCCTAAGGAAAGTGGGGACAAGCATGGATGCAAAAATTCAAAAATGTTTTCATTTAACACTTTCAAAAAACTTGTAAAACTCAGCCATTCGATTCTCAGAACTGTTACTTCATTCGAATTTACAGAATCAGGGATCGCACACGTTTTAAAGCAAGCATAAAGGAATATTTACCGTCCCATACAAATGGTTTTAAATTAGGAAGACTTGCTTTTTACGAGGCATTCCGGGTGAACCCCTAGTTTTTCCCGGAATGTAACGTGACCTCCGAACTCACTTCTCTAATTTTGGACATTTTTCAAAGTTTTGGCCCTTAAAACTAAAAACGGCGTGGCGACTCCGTTTGATTTTTAAAAATAAATATCGGGTACATCATGCTGGCGACTACTGGGAAAGAAAATGAGCTTTATCTTTTTTAAAAAAAAACAAAAATTTTCAAAAAAAAGGAAAAAGAAAAGCTTTTGTAGGTCAAACTTCCGTCCCGACATTTGAAACCATTTGTACTCTGTGTGTGTTTGTTTTGCACATTTCGCGTTGTTATCTTTTGGCCGCCTCGGAAAAGTCAAAATTTTGACTGTCGGACCGATTTCCTTAACTGTGTGAATATTGTGCTTATGTGTTTACTTGCTTTCAAAATTTTTTTTCGAAAATATTTTCAAAAAAAAAAAAAAAAAAAATCATTTTCAAAATTGTTTGCATGCATCATACTCTTTAAGACACATGTTAAAATTTCTATTTTACTCAGAAAAGGAAGATAGACTGTCCGCACACTACGCGCACTTGGCCTTACACTGCACACTACGTCCTTAACCCGGGGAAATCCCAGTTGCAGCCCGTTTGGCCTTACTACGCCTCTCGGTGCGAGCACGGGACTACCCAAACATCCCTTGGAGCCTCGTGTCGACCATGCACTTGTCCGTGACACACTTTGTCCGAGATCCGATTGGTTTTTAGTTTGGTCCGTGTCGTGCCTCGTCTCGTGTATACACCTTGCCGCCTAACCTTAGTCGGCATGCCAAGTCAATATTTTTCTGGAGACCCTAATCGCCGAAGTCACGCCGGTTTTCCGTCACGGACTTTGACATCTTGACCGATGCCTTGACTTTGACTTCGACAGCACAACTTATACACCGGCTCCCGGCATGACACTGAGTCATCAAGGATTAACGATTATTCCATGTCTAATTACGGCCTAACTGACGACAGGTCAAGATCAGTTATGGACATTTATCAGTCCGAGCCATGCCGACTTTTCGTCGAGCCCTCCGGACATAACCTTGACCTTTGACGTCAGCTTTGTCCGTAATTTACATCGAATACTCGTTAAGACTAGATTACCCGCTTGACTTTAGGATCGTTTTTCTTTTTGGTCGGTGGGACCTGCTTGCCCTACGGAACCCTTGTTCGAGGTTACAGGTTGAGGGTCTGTAGCGTAGTGATGGGACCCACTGATCCAGGACTTAGATTAGTTTGCAAAAAAGAAGAGCAATCTTTTCCAACCGCTTAGGTTTTAACAAAATACTCCCTCCGTCCCATAGATTTATGAACTTTTGGATTTTCGAGAAAAATTAAGGAGGAAATATTATATTGAAAGTTGTTGTGAATTAGCAACAAAACAAAATGATGAGAGAATAGTAAATTATAAATGGTGATGCGAGTATTAAAATAATGTATGAGAGAGAATGATGAGGGAATAGTAAAGATTCTTTTCCATTTTAGGAAAGTTATATATTATTGTGGGACGCCCAAAAGGAAATTTTACATATTATCATGGGACGGAGGGAGTACATTTTAAGTAAACGAGAACAAATAACCGCATGCTGCATGAGCCCAAAGCCCAAACACCTACCCTCCTTCACTCCCAAATATCTCGAACCCCGTGTCTTTCCCGCAGCCTCCTCACAAAGCTTGGTTTCGGCGCCGGCCACCGTTTGATCAGTTGGGAAGAGTCAAGCGCATCGTCGCCTTCCACCATTTGTTTCGAATCCGGGCTTCTAATGTCCGTATCAGACGCTGAACGATGGGGACAACATCACTCCGCCTCCCGGGACTCCTCAAATGCGTAACATCATGGAATCACTAGCCGAACGTATGAGATTGCGACAGGAAGCACAGATTAATAGCCTTATGGAAGCTATTAGGAGCCATAGTTTGGCCGCTGCGCCTCAATCCCGATGGCACCTTCACCGTGGAAGAAGAGGAAGACCCCAATCCCACCCCCGGTCGCCCGACCACTCCAGATGCCACCGCCACCCTCCTACGGGTCCTACTACCGCAGCCCATGCTCCTCGATCTTCGGGTCGCCAGCCTCCCAAATACAGACTGACCGGACCTACGCAAAGCCCTGGGCGTGACAAACCGCTCACAGCTCAGCTGGGGGCAAAAATCAAGCACGAATGTCTTCTCACGAACATTGGGGTACTCGAATGCCACAACAGAAATTGAGATCCCGCCTCGCCTGAACCGATCAAACCGACCTTCACAACAAATAGCTCGTGAGTGCCGCAAAGAATAGCTTGGGATGCCACCACGCCAAGGCCAGTGGCAACACCTGGGAGCCCCTCCTGTATCGATGCTAGTTCAACAAGCTCCTAACACAGCTTCCACAAACCCATTTCTCACTGGGATCAATAGGCCACCAAGCACCTAATCCAAGCTTCATCGTAATCCCCTGACCGCACACCTCTCCTGCTATACACCCTCTCCATAGCCTGGCATACAGTTCAACAACCAGGGACACCAGCCCGCACCTAAGCCTACTTATGAGTCTCACTCTAGAAACCCGAACTATCCGGCTACCTCAGCTCGCTCCACCTTTCTCTCGCCTCGGGAAACCCACAGAAGTCAAGCCGGGTTCTATCCCTTTGCCAGGCTCCTATCTACACTCCCTGTAATTGGGCCAAGGACAGTTTACACCTATGCTCCGGATATGGTATTCCCTCCACCAGCCAGCGCCGCCAGCCGTAACTCCTCCTCCCCAATGACTGAACGCATGGCTCCACCACAGACCCTCACCTGCCTCGGTTCATGGAACAACACAAGGAAATGAAAGCACACGCCGATTGATCGCTAAGAAAGCTACCTTCCGCCTACGGATCCCGGACTCCATCAGACTCCCCGCCTCACAAGTTCGTGATGCCCAATCTTGACTTGCTCGATGGAAGCGTGCCCTAAAACTCACTTGGACACCTATACTTTGGCAATGAAAGCTAAGGGATGCACAAACCAGCTTGGCCGACTACTCACTCTCTTTGAAGTCATGAGCTTTGAAATGGTTCTTTCGATTAAAGCCCGAAACTAGTGGCTACTTGGGAACAGATTACCAAGCATTTCGCGCGTATAAGTATAAAGCCAACTTGGAATGGGAGACAAATAGAGTTGACTCGCAGACGATGATGCACACTCCCCGATGAGAATATTGGGGATTTTTATAAAAGGTGGAACTTGAAGCTCAAAGAAATGGCCATCCCTCCTCTCGACGAGGAGCAGCTTAGACATCTTCCACTCATGCCAAGCCGCATTTAAGGGCCTCACTTAGCAATTTCCCCTATCCGGATTCAAGGGCAATGGTCAATTTCGGGGCTAAATTTGAGAGGGCTTACAATCAGCAGAAAGTTGTTGCACTAAGCACGCTACAGATACCGAGCTTCTTCCACCTCCAACACGACTCCCGCCCACTCCCCTATTCGAGACATGATCAGAATAATGCCACTCCCTTTGTTCCCAAGAAACCCGATGCGTCCGTATCCCTTGCCCAAGGCTTGGGAGACTTTGGGATGCCTTTGAAAGTGATATCTTCGTAGGTTCGGTAAAAGAAGGTTTGCTCCGGCCTTTAGATAATTATCAACCTAGAAACCCCAATGCCCTTTCGATACCTCCAAGCATTGTGCCTTTCATCGCACTACGGGCACCGACAGATGATTGCGTCCCCTTGAAAAGGTCATCCAAAGGTTGATCGAACAAGGGAGGCTGTAGAGGTACCTGAAGGGCCTAATACTATCAATAACCTGCTTCCCTAGAAATAACACCATGAGTGTCAACATGGTCGAGTTTGGTGATTCAAGCCTTGTGGGCATAATGGAATTTGACTCGCCCCTTTGTGCTAGGTCGTATGCAACCAGCTCTATCGCAGTGCAATGAAAAATGGTTGGATTGAGCAAGAGATTACCAAAAAGAAATCTTCACGCATGGAAAGATCTCTGGCAATAGCCTCCCATCTCCGCTGCTTTGCGAAGAGTAGATGCATGGTCCAACAAAGAAAGAGCGAAGCTAGACTAGGGGCTACCTATCTTTAAATTAAATTGAAATGTTAAAATAGTCTTTTAGTCAACCTCTCGTAGGTTCTAAGATTTCTCTTTCACCTAAGTCCATCTCTGGCACTCTTGTCGGTTTAGTCCACCTCGAATGTTGTGGTAAGAAGTTTAACTATCATTTAAAATTTCAATATATATATGTCTTCTTTCTTTTCTTACTAGACTCGAGACATCACTTTCACACACCCACGTTACACCTAATTGAAATGGTTTTATCCTAGATGACTCACTTGTGCTAATGCTTCAACCACTAATTCCTTTTTGAAATGATTAATATTAGCACCCAATTAATCGGAGTGAGAAAAATCAATTGATATCCTTCCTTTCAAATCGGGGCTTACCAACTCCCCATCTTGCATCTCATATGGTGTCACATCCTCTTTTCATCATCCTCATCATCCTCGTTGCTTCGATGAATTTGCATGGATCTTTTCCTCATTTAAAGCTTAAGCAAGCAATGAAGACTTAATTTCGTTTAGGTCTATCCGGTAGGGATCATGCTGGTTGAAGCCGTTCACCCGTAGGGAAAAACCTCAATTACCTCACCCTCACCAAACAATACCCTTTCATTTCAAGATCGGCGTGCTTTGAAACCCTGCTAGCCACTCATTTTTGTTCTATGCTAAGGTAAAAGTCAAAAGCAAGCTCAAGAAGTTAGCTTCGAGAGTTTCGGCGATGTACACAAAATATATCCAAGCTTAATGAAGTGAAGGACAAAGATAATCCTCAACTCCTCAGGAGAGCCTCCCAAGTTATTTAAAACAAAAAAAAAACGAGTTTAAATCCTCGTACAATTCAGCAAGAATCCTCAATATCCCGTGGGAGGCCTTAAAAAAAAATAGAAGGACTCCTGCCGATCCTCACGATCTTCAAGCTTTGAAAGTCCTCCGACTTCTCAAGAAGCTCTCAAATGCAATTTCAAAAAGGAGCCGGAGTTCTCGCAAGAATTCGCAAAAAGTTCTTTCGATAGCTCGGACTTCCCTCCCTCACTCCATTACCCTTAATCAATCCCAAGCCATTCTTCTCGATTTTAGAGGAGTATTCCCATTACCTTAACTAATCCCAAGCCATCCTCTCGATTTTCAGAGGATGATTCTCCATTTCATTAACCTCTCGCTTTTAGAGGATATTCTCGTTACCATTACCTTTGCCTTTGGCCAAAGTCAAAATCCGACCTCTCATTTTTAGAGGCAAATCCGCTTTCTCACCTTAGAAATCCTAAACACATCCCCTCGCAAGCCAACCTCTCATCTTTAGAGGCTTAGTCAGCAGAGTTAAGCCCAAATTTGACCTTCTCATCTTAAGAGGTCATGATACTCCTAAATCACCCGACATGGCCGATCGGCTTCCTTGAACCCAGCCAAGGCCTCACTCTGATAGTAATTTCATTCTAATATCTTCGAGAGCTAAAATCAAATTAACGCTTTCATCGCTTGCTTAAATTCTGGAATCTAATCCATCTTGGCTCAAAGTCATCAATCTAAGATTGTGTGCAAATTCAATCCATTCATTTGGCACTTCATGTGAGCACATTTCATTTCTCTTCAATAAACACTTTGCCGTGATGTCCCATTGGAAGCTTCAGAATTCCGCTAGTCTTTCATCGACACTCCAGTGAGGCACATGTTTTTCAATCCTACAAATCCTCAAAGGTCCTCGTATCCTCGAATTTCAACATTCCATGTTCTTGCTTCTCTCCAATCGGGATAAGCCCGAACTACGCCGACCTCGAGCTCCTTACAAGGAGGGGAACGTAGGCAACCATAATCGGTCCTAGCCGAAATCACAAAACAAATCTAAAAAAAATCCGGCTCCTCAAGGGCCGCCCCCATACACAAGCTCCTCTTTCCAATCCTTTTGAGCTTTCGATTCTCCATATCAATTGGTTTTCTCCTCGTGGATTAATCAAAATATTTCGTTTTCATATCGTAGGTTTAGTGTTCGAATAACCCGAACATCAAATAAAGGGTTTTAAGCAGCCTTGTGATCATCATGAATAAGACAAGTTTTCAAGCTGTCTCGACAAGTCTTCTTTTCTACATCATAGGAAGATAGATCCAAACACTATCTTTCCGTCACCAGGGGCTTCCATACACCTTTTCCACACCTTGTGACGCTTTAATACTCTCCCAAAAGAGTTAAACGAGCAAAAGCGAGAGTGTCATACACAAATTCGGGATACACTTCCCACTTTTCGAAAGATGCTGCTCCCCGCACGTAAAACATTTTTTGAAGTCTTGTCCAGCCGACGGCTCAATTGACTAAGGTCTGTCCGAAAAGACTGGGTGTCCTCCCTTGACTCACATGATAATCTCTTTGTTCCGCAATAAGACTGCTTTGAATTTCTTCTCAAGCTGGGGCTTCGCGAAGCGGTTATCTCAGTGTTCCTTCTCAGACAGCCTTCTTCAAGCTGGGGCTTCACCTAGTCACTCTTGGTCCATGCTGGGTTCCTCCTCTCGTTATATGATGGATCGCTTGCTCCCTACGTATTCCTCCAGCTTTGCTTTGCATCATCAATCGGGGCTAAGCCACAAGCCGTAAATCATTCTTCTGCGGTGACTGTTTTCCGATGCTTCGCTGCTCTCTTGATGCACGACATACTTTGTTCTCATCAAGAACGAATCAATCTCGCGTAACCTGACACTCTCGTAGTACGCCCCTACTTCGCCAAAGAAATCTAATCCTGCTTCTTTCCTCAAGCTTCCTCTGCGCTAACAAACGTAAGACCGATCCATTCAAGCTTGAAGTCCACTAAAGGACCATCTATCCCCTCAGAGCCCGTCCCCAACGAAAGGATGCAAACCATCGAAGGCTAAATCATTTCAAATCAAGGCTTCGAGGCACCTAAAACGCCATCATCAAGGTCCGAGGCACCTAAAATGCCAGTCTTTCAAGGTCCGAGGCACCTAAAATGCCATCTTCAAGGTCCCCGAGGCACCTAAAATGCCATCTTTAAGGTTCAAGGCACCTAAAACGCCATCATCAAGGTTCGAGGCACCTAAAATGCCATCATCAAGGTCCGAGGCACCTAAAACGCCTCATCAAGGTCCTGGAGGCACCTAAAACACCATCATCAAGGTCCGAGGTACCTAAAATGCCATCATTAAGTGTTTGAGGCACCTAAAAACGCCATCATCAAGGTCTGAGGCACCTAAACGACATCATTAAGGTCCGAGGCACCTAAAATGCCATGCTCTAAGGTTCGAGGCACTTAAAATGCCATCATCAAGGTTCGAGGCACCTAAAATGCCATCATTAAGGTCCAAGGCACCTAAACGCCATCATTAAGGTCCGAGGCACCTAAACGCCATCTTTCAAGGTCCGAGGCACCTAAAAACGCCATCTTCAAGGCTTCGAGGCACCTAAAACGCCATCATCAAGGTTCGAGGGCACCTAAAATGCCATCATCAAGGCACCTAAAACGCCATCTTTAAGAATGTCCGAGGCACCTAAAATGGCCATCACTCAAGGTTCCAGGCACCTAAAACGCCATCTTCTAAGGTCCAAGGAACACCTAAAACGCCATCTTCAAGGTCTCGAGGCACCTAAAAATGCCATCTTCCAAGGCTCATGGCACCTAAAACGCCATCATCAAGATTCGAGGCACCTAAAACGCCATCATTAAGGCTTCGAAGCACTTAAAACCTATCACTTCGGTTTCGACATACGAGGAAAACAATGAATCGTAATCATCCTCTGATTCAACAAGTTGAAATCATTACCAGGTTGATCGATAAGTGACTATTATAATAGTCATTTATCCTTATTTTATATACTTTTTATGGCATAAAACATCATTTTCATTTCATTTCTTATACTTTTTAGTTTCTTTTCCTTATTTTCTAGATTTTACGCTTTTGGTATATTTCTTGCCTTTTTAGACGGGTTTTAGGTTCATTTTTATCAAAGGATACTTGGACACTTCAAGGCAAAAGACATGGGAGAGCACCAACCAAATCAAGCACACAAAGTTAAAATTCGAGACGGAGCGGCCGTGCGGCGAGAGATGGAGCGGCCGTGCACTTGGCATTTTCGAGGCCATTTTGGCCTAAAATATGGAGTGGCCGTGTCTTGAAGAAGGAGCGCCCGTGTCATCGGGCGGAGCGGCCGTGCGGCTTATTTAGGAGCGGCCGTGCAAGGTGTCAAGACTTAAATTCAAAGCGGCGCCAAGGGTCACACGGCCGTGCAACTTCCTTGACACGGCCGTGCAAAGCGTATTTGCTGACGTAAAGGCACCTTTTGGTTGCACCCGATTGAAGAGTTCCCTCCTTTTTATAAATAGGACCCTAGAGATCGATCTTAAACAGGAATCATTAGAGAGAAATACTGATATTTGATAGATAGAAAACACTGAAAATACTTGTGATAACAATTTCCAAGGAGATTTGAAGATCAAGTCATTACTTTGTTCTTGAAGTTACTTTGGAAGAAGATCAATAAAAGTGAAGCATTATTTCCAGCATTTGTCCATCATAAGTCTCTCTTACTCAATCTCTTATTTTAATTGCTTTTATATTATAAATGGCTTGTGAGTAATCCCCATATTCTTGGGGTTGGAAACTCAAAAAACATGCTTATTCATCATCTAAAAAATGATTAGTCTTGTCTTCTTTCTTCATCTAAAACAATTTCTTTATATTATTCTCTAAATGCCTTACTTATTGGCGATATCCAATTTGTATGATTCGATCAATTGAGAGAAGTACCTAGCGGAGAATCTCAATTGACGGAACCATATAAAGAAACTAGGTTCATTGATCACGAGAGTAGTTCAATGGCCTTAGGGATGTTCTTTTAATGGAAAGTATGTTGAACTTCCGTCCTTAATGGATTCTTACTAATTATGGTCGGCTAGAGATAGCCGGAATGCCCGTTTGTGACGGGCGGGGTCAAACATAAACGGATTTCTCAAACGGTTAGAACATAATTAGTGAAGAATACAAACGCTATTGTCCTAGCCGAAATAGCGTAGGCCTAACATACCATCCTTGCTTTTTATGAAAACCTTTTATTTCTAAGACAATGACAATTTGATGAATAAGATTATGTGTATGATTCCCAATCCCGAGAATGCTTCGTTTTATAAGAATTCAATTAAAGTATTTTTTGTCTATGCTCTCTCTATTATTCTAAAAACAAATTTTATCTACCCCCAATCCTTTTTATATTTTCTAAAGACAAAAATATCCCTTAAGTAAACCCTGTCTCTGTGGGATCGACTCGTACTTGCACCAGCTATATTACAATAGCCCGTGCGCTTGCGGATATAAAATAAACCGTTAGGTTTCGACCGAACAAGTTTTGGCGCCGTTGCCGGGGACAACGGTTTACTTTTATTTTTGTCTTTACTACAAATTTTTAGTTTTTGTTTTTACTATTTTGCTTTCCTATCCTATAATACATTGCGTTTAATTTCCCTTCAAGTGTTTTTCTTGTAGTTTATGAAACGGTCTCGGACATTTGTTGACAACTTTGATCCGGAACCCGAAAGAAGCTTTCACGAAAGATTAAGAAGATTTAGAGAAACTCTACAAAAACACATGGACGGAGAACCGCAAACACCTGCTAGAGACCACTACGGGACTTTGTTAACCCAAGTACCCAGGGAACTAGATCCCCCATTGTTGTGCCGAATACCGGAGCGGCAAACTTCGAAATAAAGCCGCAATTATTGCACATGGTTATGAATAACCAATACAGCGGCCTTGCCTTCGAAGACCCCCATCTACACATCCAAACATTTCTTGAATATTGTGATACTACACGTATTCAAGGTGTTCTGATGGAAGCAATCCGGATGCGCCTTTTTCCATTTTCTCTCAAGGATAAGGCGAAACAAATGGTTGAATTCGGTCCCCCAGGGAATTCATTGACAACATGGGACCAAATTCAAGAAGCATTCCTTGGTCGATTTTTCCCGCCAAGCAAGGCGCCCAGATACGAACAAAGATCACTAACTTCTGTCAAACGAGATAGTGAAACTTTGTATGATGCATGGGAACAGATCAAGGAACTTCTCGAGAATGTGCCCCCACCACGGGCTTGAAAAGTGGTTGATTGTTCACACCTTCGACAACGGTCTCATTTTTAAAACAAGAGAGACCATTGATGCCGCTGCAGGAGGAGCTGTGATGAACAAAGGAGTAGATGAGGCGTACGACCTCATCGAAAAATATTGCATTGAACCATTACCAATGGTCAAGCGAGAGGGAGCAGCAACAAGGTACGCCCGGTAAATATAATGTTGATGCAGTTACTCTCCTCTCCTCTAAAGTTGACATGCTTTTGAAGAAGTTTGAAAATCTTAATGTCAATCCCATTGCTAGTGTAAATGTGTTGTGCGAACTATGTGGATCTAACTCACATAGTACGAATAAGCTGCGAGTTACTTGACGTTACTTCTAACAATCAAGTGAACTTCGTTAATTCTTTTGGGCAAAAAGGAGGAATGTATTCTAACACATACAATCCCAATTTTTCCTATAAGAATAACAACGTTCTTAACCCGCAATCATTTACACAACATCAAGGTCTTACATTTGGAAATTTCAAAAATACTTCAAACATTTTTTCTCCCCCTAAATCAAAATTAGATCTTTTAATGGATTTCATAGTTAAAAGTAAGAATGAGCAAGAAAAAACTAATGCTGAATTTAGGGAATGCTTTAAGTTATTTAATGATAAATTTGATGAATTAGCCAACCACAATAAAAATATTAAATGAGCATGCTAAAGCAGTGGTTACTAGAAGTGGGAGAGAGCTTATTGATTGTCCACCTAAGGAGAGTAGCCCCATTAAAGAAAGTATTAGTCAAAATCCACCCGTGGTCGAGACTAATGATGAAGATGATAAGGGGACAGAATCCCCTAAAATAACTAGAAATTTTGATCCACCTATACCTTACCCTCAAAGGTTGGTAAAGGCAAAACTCGATAAACAATTTGCAAAATTTTTAGAAGTTTTAAAATCTATCTACATTAATATACCTTTCACGGATGCTTTGCAACAAATGCCTTCTTATGCTAAATTTCTCAAAGATATTCTTTCTAACAAAAGGAAGCTGGAAGAAAATGAAAGCATTTGCTTTAACGAGAGGAAGTGAGTCTTTGTTTTACAAAAAGGTTACCCCCAAAACTAAAAGATCCCGGTACTTTCTCTATCCCTTGTAATATTGGTAAATTTAATGTTGATAATGCTATGCTAGATCTAGGAGCTAGTGTGAGCCTCATCCCGCTTTCTGTAAGCAAGAAGATTGGTGTGGGAGAATTGAAACCTACAACCATATCCACTGATTGGCGGATCGTTCCATTAAATATCCCGTGGGTATTATGGAAGATGTCCCTTGCCAAATCGGGAAGTTAATCATCCCGGTAGATTTTGTTGTTCTCGAGATGGAAGAAGATAGTCATATTCCTGTAATTCTAGGTAGACCTTTCCTTGCCACAGCCGGGGCGGTTATAGACGTTAAACATGGTAACCTAACTTTGAATGTAGGAGATGATAAAATAGAGTTTAACTTGTCTAAATTCATGAGAAATCCTGATCTTGAGAACCCTTGCTTGAACATTAACATGTTAGAATCAGTTAGCAAGGAATTAAAAAGTCCCCAATCTAAGGATCCGCTTGAAAAAAGTCTTATTGATTGGAAAAGAACTTTGCATGATGATGACGATGAAGAAGTTGCACATTATACCATGCTTTTAGACACAGCAAAGCCTATTGAGGACAATAATTTCGAAAAGTTGGAGGCTACAGCAGAACCATCCAACAAAAAGGAAAAAGAGGTAATTAAGGCACCTCAAGTCGAGTTAAAACCTCTTCCTGCAAATCTAAGGTATGAATTTCTGGGACCTGACTCCACTTATCCTGTGATTGTAAATGCTAACCTAGGTCCTCTAGAAACAGAAAAATTGTTAAATGAGCTTAGGTTGCATCAAAAAGCCATAGGATATACGATAGATGACTTAAAAGGAATTCATCCAAAAATTTGCATGCATAGGATTGATTTAGAGGAAGATCATAAACCTTCCATTGAACATCAAAGAAGACTCAATCCTAACATGAAGGAAGTAGTCAAAAAGGAAGTCCTTAAATTACTTGACTCGGGCATCATCTACCCAATTTCGAGATAGCAAATGGGTGAGCCCGGTTCAAGTTGTCCCTAAGAAGGGAGGAATGACGAGGTCATTCGAAATGATAAGGATGAATTAATCCCAACAAAGACTATCACGGGTTGGCGCATGTGTATAGATTACAGAAAATTAAATAAAGCCACCCGAAAAGATCACTTTCCCCTTCCCTTTATAGACCAAATTCTAGAAAGATTGGCCAACCATTCCCATTTCTGTTATTTGGACGGATATTCGGGATTTTTCCAAATCCCTATCCATCCAGACAATCAAGAAAAAACTACTTTTACTTGTCCTTATGGTACCTTCGCTTATAGAAGAATGCCTTTTGGACTTTGTAATGCTCCCGCCACTTTTCGGCGTTGTATGATGTCCATTTTTCCGAATACATAGAAAATATTATGGAAGTTTTTATGGATGATTTCTCTGTTTACGGATATTCTTTTGACGAATGTTTGAAGAATTTGTCTAAGGTCCTACAACGTTGTGAGGAGGTCAATCTTGTTCTAAATTGGGAAAAATGCCATTTTATGGTAAATGAAGGAATAGTGTTAGGACACATGGTGTCAGAAAAAGGAATAAGTAGATAAGGCAAAAATCGAAATTATTGAAAAATTACCTCCGCCTACTAATGTTAAAGGTATAAGAAGTTTTCTTGGTCACGCCGGATTTTACCGACGTTTTATAAAAGATTTCTCAAAAATTTCTAAACCTTTAACTAATCTACTAATGAAAGATGCTCCATTTGTGTTTGATAGCCCTTGTCTTGAAGCTTTCAATAGGTTAAAGGAAGCTTTGATCTCCGCTCTATCGTGCAACCACCCGATTGGGATCTCCCTTTCGAAATAATGTGCGATGCAAGTGATTTCGCGGTCGGGCCGTCCTAGGTCAGCGAAAAGACAAGAAACGCACGCAATATATTATGCCGGCCGAACGCTAGATGAAGCACAAATGAATTATGCCACCACAGAAAAAGAGCTTTTGGCCGTAATATTTGCTATGGAAAAATTTCGGTCATATTTGGTGGGATCAAAGGTAATCATATACACGGATCACGCTGCAATTAGATACTTGTTGACAAAGAAGGACGCAAAGCCAAGGTTAATAAGATGGATCCTTCTCCTCCAAGAATTCGATTTGGAAATCCGTGATAAAAAAGGGGACGGAAAATTTGGTCGCGAGATCATTTATCCCGCCTTCCTAAAGAGTTAGAAATTTCCGATAATTATGACCTTCCCATCGATGATTCGTTTCCGGATGATCATCTTCTTGCCATAAGCAATGTCGAAATTCCTTGGTTTGCAGACATTGTTAACTATCTAGCATGCAAGATTCTTCCTCCGAAATGAGTCATCAACAAAAGAAGAGATTTTTATCGAAATAAAAAAATACTTTTGGGAAGATCCGCTCCTCTTTAGACATTGCGCGAGACGGAATCATTAGGCGGTGTGTACCTAATGAAGAGATAAGGGACATTACGTATCATTGTCATTCATCTCCTTATGGCGGTCATGCAAGCACGGTCAAAACCGCCGCCAAGGTTCTTCAATCAGGTTTTTTCTGGCCCACGCTCTTCAAAGATGCTCGAAATTTTGTCATCTCTTGTGACCGTTGCCAACGAACCGGCAACATTTCAAGGAGGAATGAAATGCCTCTCAATAATATTCTGGAAGTTGAGATTTTCGATGTTTGGGGTATTGATTTCATGGGACCTTTCCCCACATCTTTCAACAATAATTACATTTTGGTAGCAATGAGACTACGTCTCAAAATGGAGTGGAAGCTATAGCATCTCCAACAAACGACTCAAAAGTCGTCATGAAGCTTTTCAAGGATACAATTTTTCCAAGATTTGGGGTTCCAAAAGTCGTCATAAGCGATGGAGGATCACACTTTTCGCACCGCCAGTTTGATGCTTTACTAAAAAAGTACGGAGTCTATCATAAAACGAGGCACCACGTATCATCCTCAAACAAGTGGGCAAGTGGAAATTTCAAATCGAGAAATAAAGTGGATCTTGGAGAAAACGGTAATAAGTTCAAGAAAGGATTGGTCAATTAAATTGAACGATGCTTTGTGGGCTTATCGCACCGCTTTTAAAACACCTATCGGAACCACTCCTTTTCGATTAGTTTATGGGAAGCCATGTCATTTACCAAGTAGAACTCGAGCATAAGGCTTATTGGGCAATCAAAGCCCTAAACTATGACTTGAAAGAAGCCGGTGAAAAGAGGAGACTACGATTACAAGAGCTTGAAGAACTCCGATTTGAAGCATACGAAAGTGCGATTATACAAGGAGAAAACGAGAAAAAATGGCATGATGCTCATATAATGAGAAGGGATTTTTAAAGAAGGAGACATGGTATTACTTTTTAATTCTCGTTTAAAGCTTTTTCCAGGAAAATTAAAATCCAAGATGGACGAGGCCCATATCAAGTACGTAAGGTATATCCATGCAGAGCCATCGAAATTTGGAACGAAACACACGGAGAATTCAAAGTAAACGGGCAAAGGCGAAACACTACATGACCGGAGATCCGATTGGAGTAGTTTCATGTATTACTTTGGGCGAACCTACCCATGATCCATTTTAGTAAGTTTTTCCCTTTACCCTCCCGGGATTTGGCATTGTTCCTTGAAACATTGAGGACAATGTTCATTTCAAGTGTGGGGGGGTAAATCTATCTTTTTTACTTTTCGCTTTATTTTTTGCTTTCTAGTTTTTTTAAAAAAAAAAAAAAAATTTTTTGCTTTCTAGGATAAATTTAATCGTTTTCTAGTATAAATTTTTCTTTTTTAACTTAGTTGCATTTTTTCTCTTTTATGCTTGTATAATAGTATATAAAAAAAAAAAAAAAAAAAAAAATCCCTATGATGATCAAAAATTATTATCATTATGCTTGCCAATTGCCCTAGTATAAATGCCTTTATCTTTCCTCTCATATTTTCTATACACTTAGAAATTTATAAAAAAGGAAAAGTATAAGGGATCTTTTTAGGAAATAATTGAAAGCCTCATAAGTTGGTATAGCACAATATAGAATCTCATCAAGGAAAATGCATTTTGATTAGAAAGGAATCCTTTTATGCTTGGTTATATATGCAAATTTTTGAATATATTCCTTTAAGATTGTACATTTTTATCTTTATTAGATATTTATTCCCTTTTTAAGAAGCACCTTTTTGTTTGCATCCCTTGAATCACACCCTTTCATAAATTCCATCCTTCCATTTTCAAATCAAGTCAAAGAAAAACACTTTTATCTTATTAATAAAAGAGTGACAATGGTCACCAAAAGCAAAGAAAATTATCTCCTAAGTAACTCGGGGCACGGCGTTCGCTGCGACGATGCTTCCTTGCCAAAACGGGAATAATATCCAAAAGTATTCTTGATCTAAGTATTAGGAACATGGGGCTCGCGACCACAATGTCTCCTACTTGAAAGGATCAAGAATAACTTAGGTCTTTGCAAAAATATAACACGTACAAAAATAAAGATAAATTTGTTTGACTTTGACGAGATTTTTTCCACTACCATCACCCATTCTCCCACCCTTGTGATTCAAGAATGTAATGCAATTCTTCGGAACTTCTAAATTGTGAATAAATGTCTATACCTTTTCTTGTACATCTTAAAGAAATAAAATTCATCTTTTCTAAAAATCACTCTAAAAAGTGATGGCTTTTTCTACCAAGAAAATTCTTCCTTCTAGCATGCTTTACTTGATCAAAATTCTATATATGCTATACTAGGTTATTGTCTTTGCATTTTATCTCTTTTAAAATATCCCTAAAATACTTCTTCCCAAAATAAAATTTTTAAAGATATTCAAAATATGATTGGATAGATAAAAGGCATTTTCTACAAGGCATTCAAGGGCTTGCTACTTTATTTCGAGGATTAATCATAATTTTTCTCCCCTCCCCATATTTCATTATAAGTTTGCTTGGGGACAAGCAAAGGTTTAAGTGTGGGGAGTTTGATAAGTGACTATTATATAGTCATTTATCCTTATTTTTATATACTTTTTATGGCATAAAACATCATTTTTCATTTCATTTCTTATACTTTTTAGTTTCTTTTCCTTATTTTCTAGATTTTACGCTTTTGGTATATTTCTTGCCTTTTTAGACAGGTTTTAGGTTCATTTTTTATCAAAAGGATACTTGGACACTTCAAGGCAAAAGACATGGGAGAGCACCAACCAAATCAAGCACACAAAGTTAAAATTCAGACAGAGCGGCCGTGCAACGAGGAGATGGAGCGGCCGTGCACTGGCATTTTTCAGGCCATTTTGGCCCTAAAATATGGAGTGGCGTGTCTTGAAGAAGGAGCGCCCGTGTCATCGGGCGGAGCGGCCGTGCGGCTTATTTAGGAGCGGCCGTGCAAGGTGTCAAGACTTAAATTCAAAATCGGCGCCAAGGGTCACACGGCCGTGCAACTTCCTTGACACGGCCGTGCAAAACGTGGCTAGCGCGTAAAGACACCTTTTGGTTGCACCCGATTGAAGAGTTCCCTCCTTTTATAAATAGGACCCTAGAGATCAGTCTTAAACAGAATCATTAGAGAGAAATACTCGATATTTGATAGATAGAAAACACAAAATACTTGTGATAACAATTTCCAAGGAGATTTGAAGATCAAGTCATTACTTTGTTCTTGAAGTTACTTTGGAAGAAGATCAATAAAAGTGAAGCATTATTTCCAGCATTTGTCCATCATAAGTCTCTCTTACTCAATCTCTTATTTTAATTGCTTTTATATTATAAATGGCTTGTGAGTAATCCCCCATATTCTTGGGGTTGGAAACTCAAAAACATGCTTATTCATCATCTAAAAAATGATTAGTCTTGTCTTCTTTCTTCATCTAAAACAATTTCTTTATATTATTCTCTAAATGCCTTACTTATTGGCGATATCCAATTTGTATGATTCACTAATTGAGAGAAGTACCTAGCGGAGAATCTCAATTGACGGAACCATATAAAGAAACTAGGTTCATTGATCACGAGAGTAGTTCAATGGCCTAGGGATGTTCTTTTAATGGAAAGTATGTTGAACTTCCGTCCTTAATGGATTCTTACTAATTATGGTCACTAGAGATGCCGGAATGCCCGTTTGTGACGGGCGGGGTCAAACATAAACGGATTTCTCAAACGGTTAGAACATAATTAGTGAAGAATACAAACGCTATGTGTCCTAGCCCGAAATAGCGTAGGCCTAACATACCATCCTTGCTTTTTATGAAAACCTTTTATTTCTACGACAATGACAATTTGATGAATAAGATTATGTGTATGATTCCCAATCCCGAGAATGCTTCGTTTTATAAGAATTCAATTAAAGTATTTTGTCTATGCTCTCTCTATTATTCTAAAAACAAATTTTATCTACCCCCAATCCTTTTTTATATTTTCTAAAGACAAAAATATCCCTTAAGTAAACCCCGTCTACGTGGGATCGACTCGTACTTGCACCCGCTATATTACAATAGACCGTGCGCTTGCGGATATAAAATAAACCGTTAGGTTTCGACCGAACAACGAGACGGGGCATGACACGGACCAGACTAAAAACCAACCGGGTCTCGGACAAAGTGTGTCACGGACAAGTGCATGGTCGACACGAGGCTCCATGGGATGTTTGGGTAGTCTGTGCTTTCGTCGAGAGGCAGTAATAAGACCAAACGGACCGCGACAAGGATTTCCCGGGTTAGGGACGTAGTGTGCGGTGTAAGGTCACGTGCGCGTAGTGTGCAAGCAGTCTATCTTCTTTTTACGAGAAAAATAGAAATTTTTTATGTGTCTTAAAAGGCATGATGCATGATTTTTTTGAATTTTTTTGAAATTTTTTTTTTTGAAAATTTTATGAACACATAAGCACATAAGCACAAAAATTCCGACAGTTAGGGACATTATTCCGACAGTCAAAATTTTGACTTTTCCGAGGCGGCCAAAAACAAACACGAAAACTGTGCAAAAATCAACACACACAAAGCAAATGATTTTCAAATGTTGAGACGGAAGCTTGACCCTCAAAAGCTTTTTCTCTTTTTTTTTGAAAACGGTGATACCGGTACGTGGGATTGTTAAACCACAATTTATCCCCGACTCGTGTTAGGAGGCGATAACGGGAAGTTTAATGGTTTCCACCAATATACCAAGTATCATTTTTTTTTTAGAAAAAGCTTAAGTATTCCCCAGCGGAGTCGCCACTGTAACGATGTGCCATTAAAACGGAGTCGCCACGCCATTTTTGTTTTAAGGGCCAAAACTTTGAAAAAAGCCCGAGATAAGAGATTTAGGTTCGGAGGTCATGTTACGCGTCGGGAAGGACGTTAGTGTGCACCCGACGCGCCTCGTAAAAACGAGTCTTCCAAGCTGAAAATCATTTGTGTGTGTGTGTGTGTGTGTGTTTTGGCCAAAATAAGTTGAAACTGGGGTAAGTAAAAATTGGGAGCTCTTTTCAAGGCTTTAAACTGATCCCATGATTTTTTGGGTGATTTTTGGGTTGAGTCTTGGCACTCAAAAGATTTTTGGATTTGAAAAGCAATTCTGCCAGAATGAAAGAAGGCAGTTGACCCTTGACTTTGAAATGGACTTAAAGGCTTCAAAACCTCAGAATCTTGGGAAAGTCCGAGAATGAAAGTTGTTTAAAACACCCTAAATAGGGTTTCTGCAAAGAAACTTTCCATTTGGAAGTAATTTGAGGGTCAAAACCTTCTGGAAATCTCAGATGTGAAATCTGGATTTCCAGAAGCTGATGAACTGGCCTCTAAAAGAAAAATTGAAAAGAGGAGTTTCACTAACCCAAAAAATAAAATAAAAATATGTTTGGAAAGATCTAGATGTTGGTTACAAAAAGTGTTTTGTAGTCAACGTCCAATTCCAAGTTTTACTGGGTCCAAAAAATAGGAAAATGGACTGAGGTCTCAGAACAATGCTACTGGACAGCAAGATGTTCTTGAGGGAAAATGTGATTTTTGGGGGATTTGCATCTATGTTCACCCCATTTTCATCCCTAGACTTGATACCACTACTTTTTGTTAAGTGGTTATCATATTCAAGTCATCCTTGGGGAATTTATGGGGTTGAAACATGTCCTTTGCAAAGGGAAAGGGGATGTTTTGTAGAAATGAAATTTAAGAGAAAAATCAACTAGAGATCTAAAATGTGGACCATTTGAGATGGTCATTCATGAAGATGAACTTCAAGATGACCATCTTGGGTCAAAACTTAAGTTAAAATAGACATCAAAAAGACCCAAGTAAGAAGAACAAGATGAACAAGAAGTTAAAAGAGAATTTTAGGGTTTTGAGAAGGAGGGCTTTACCAATGGTGACACCCTATCTTCCTAGGCTTGGAATTTGACTTGAGGAGTATCAAGATTTGGTGTTTTGACTTGAGGAGTATCAAGATTTGGTGTTTGGATTTGTGTTTGGGTGGATTCAAGGCTTGAATGTGTTTAGGGTTTGATGATAGAGTTGATCAAAGAGAAAACAAGTGGATAACACTTAAGTCCTCCATGTTTTCTCCTAATCTTCCTCTTGAGTAGTGTTTCAAGCTTGAGCTTGGTGTGTTTAAGAGTGATTTGAGAATGTTTGGAGTGGATTGGGAAATATTCAAGAGAAAATGGTGGCAATCAAAGGATTCCCACTTTGTTTTCTCTCTATATTCGCCTTGAACTTCGTTCTTTGTGTCAAAATGTGTTGTGTAAACCGAGAGAGGAGGGTTCAATTTATAGGCCCCTGAAATTTACATACATGTCCGCGCGGATGAGAAGTGCGGCGTGCACTTGTTCATTAATTACACTCCGGCTTTGGACGGGAAGAATAAAAATTCAAAAAAACCAAATTAACAGCCAGTTTTTGTGTTTCCAGCATTTCTATTTATGGTTTGATTCTTTTGTTTTGCTTTTTAAGATGCTTTCTTTGGTTTATCTTTATTTGGCAATGCCCATTCTACCCTCACTTTGTTAGGAAAGTTAGAAATGTTAGGAATGTTAGTAATTGTTATGACTTTCGTTAATTTTCTAACGAAAATTCTAACAAGCTCAAATTGGAGTACTTACACGAGGCGTGGCCAGTTCTCTGGGATGCTTCGATTTCGCTTTGGAGGTATGAGTTTATTGTTGTTTGTGATTTAGCAGTTTGTCATTTCTCCGTTTTCTTTTGCCCTGAGCTTTATCTCGCTTCACGTGTGTGTGGTTTTATGAGATCTTTCGGTGCTTTCCGTGGGATCGGGATGCTGAGGCCATGGAGGCCAATCCTGCTATGCTGGGCTGGGTTCATTCTTTGAGGAAGAGGAGGACGAGTAGGGGAAAGGTCACTGTTACATATAAGGATGTGCAACAATACCTGGAGAGGGACAGTCTGGAGCGGTTTTCGCTGTACCCTTGGACTCGGTATGATGAGGATAAGCTGGAGGGAGCCCCCTGGGTGAAATGGCAGCGAAAGTTTCTGCAGGGTCTTACTTGTGACTCCATGTTCTTGGGGGAGAGGTTATTTTGGCAGCATGTTGCAGGTGCGCCTCCTATGGCTTCGAGGGATCCGCCCTTCCATATGATGAGTCCTCTTGATATGGACGTGCTGGAGTATGAGAGCTACCGGGCTGGCGTGAGTGCCGAGGAGTTCATCCTGGAGGGCGAGGAGTATGTGGCTTTTGTCAGGCAGAAGCTGAGGATGCCACAGGTGTTGGCGAGGGAAAGACAGACTGGCTCGTCATGTCCTCTAGATGATCTGGTGCCTTGGCCGGACTTCACGTATGTTCGCGGGGACTCTTCTAGGAGGAGGGTGTCGGTGCCCATCCCAGAGCATGGTCCTGCTGTTTATCGGGTTGACCCGGACGCTCTGGTGAGTGTGCTTACTCTTTTCCATCTTGACATTTTTTTTTTGTATTTTTCTCTTTTGTGAAGTATGATTGTATCTCTTTTGCTGAGCGTTTCTTTGGTTATTTGCTTGCACAGGTTTCGGGGCCGTCCTTTGATACGCTGACCCGTTGGTTTGTGGGGATGAGGTCTTTTGCAAGGAAGCTCGCGGGGAAGCTGTCTTGCAAGTCTTCGCGGCACGCGATGGCGTTCGAGCCAGTGCCTTCGAGGAGGTTTGTGGATACTCCTTCTTCGAGGGCTGAGCCAGGGCCACAGCCGGAGGTGCCGGTTCGGGAATGGCACAGCTTTGATGTGGGGACGTCCTCGGGGGCTCAGAGGCCGCAAACCCTTCATCAGTTCTTTCCTCCGCTGGAGGCATAGGGTGAGGGTTCGTCCTCGCATCCCTTCTTTGATCCTTTCACTGGGTTTGACCCTTCGGAGTGCTTTGAGTACCCGCACGAGGAGGGGGTCCAGTGTTCTGATGACAAGGATGTGACTGTCGAGTCTTTCGAGATGCCGGATTTTTCGTTTGTGGAGGATGATGATGATGAGTCGGATTAATGCTCTTTTGCTTTCTCTCTTTCCGTTGTTTTTTTTTTGTAGATCAACAGACATTTTGTACCTGTAATAAAACACTGGTATTTGCACAACAAAGCATTTTATTTTAAGATGTAATGACGTATTTGTGATTCCCGGGATTTACCTAGGAATTGTTGCTAGCTTATTATTATTTTTGTGCATGTCGCATGAGCTGGGAATGCATTTGTGGTTAGTGGAGGCTGAGGCAGCTTTGGCAGGTATTCTGAACTGTTGGGGGCTGAAGCAGCTTTGACCGTTTTATAAGCAGCGACGGGAGTGATGTCTTCTGGGACACGTTCGCTTTGTGCTTGACAGCCACTCTTTTCGGGGTTAGCTACCTCAGGATATGTGACGGTGCTCTGTTGGATGTGGCAGGCCATTGTCGGGCGGGTGAGGATATCATTCCTTTGGTTCCGGGGGAAACATTCCACAGTGTAGATCGTCTGGTTATGAGGGACCGATTCATGCGAGGGAAGCCCTTGCTTTGCTTTCATTATGTTCTCGAGAGAGGCTTCAAGCCATGCCTGAGTCTCCGGCGTCTCTTAGTCTGTGGACGTTTGCTCGGCGACCTCTTGTCTTGGAGACGGATCAGTCTGCTTGGGAAAGGTAGATGGTTTGACTCGGCGCGCATCACCTCCGTTGGTGGGTTCCTTATTGGGGAATTGAGACTAGGAGGGCCTAACAGGAAGGTTCCTATGTTGTCAGAATTCCGGGTTTGTCATGGTCCTCTTTCCTCGCTTGTTTCCAGGCAGCTCGGAATGAGGCAGGAGCCTTTGCTGGGCTGGGAAGGCTTTGCCACTATGAAGGTAGCCTCCTTCTGCATGACAGATCCGAATGCCTTTCTATATTTTCTGAGGGTATGGAAGTATTCCGCTTTCCCTCCTGTGGTGCTCCTTCGACGTCGGGAGAGTGTTGTCTTGACCACCGAGTACCTGGATTGGTATGAGTGGTATATCGGGCAGACCCAAGTGGTTTTGGGGAGCAGGCGTGAAGCAATTCCGAGGCAAGATTGCCATTTCAGCTGCGACCTTAGGAGTGCTGAAGCTTGGGTTAACCCTCAGGGTGTCACGGGAGACGCTTTGTTTGACTACGGGACTCGAGTTGATAGACTGGCGAGGAGAGGTCCCCTTTTGCAGACTCGTAGGGAGGAGATCCGAACCGAGGCACAGGTGAACGATGCTCTGAGAGCGACCGGTTCATTTGACACAACGAGGAGGACTCCTGATCTCGGAATGAGGGAGACAGAACTCGCTCATGTGGAATGAAAGAAGACTCATTGGGGACGAGAGAAGGAAGGAAAGAGTGACGAAGGGCCAATCGCGAGAAGCATGGAATGACCTTTTGAAACACTGAGTATCCATTCATTTTCATTGCAGACACATTGTTTGTTAAATGTTTTAAGATGTCTTTTAGCATGTTGTGAATCAAGAGTAGACCGTGCTTGAACTCATCAAAAAGTGTTTTAACTGTGATGATTTGGGATTTACTTTTAAAGCTTTGTCGAGACGCAAAATCTCTTGCTTGCTTCTTGTCTGAGCCTTGATGGCGTCCAGCTTTTGGGATTTTTGTGTATGCTTTAGACCGAACCAATGAAGGCTGCCTACGTTCCCCTTGAGGGGCTCAGGTCTACGTAGTTCGACCCTCTTTTGTGGGAGAAATGACTCATAATGTTCACTCACAAGGGCGTATTTATTTTTGAAAAGGTGGGAACGGGTCCCCTTTTGTGTGAATGCCTTATTTGATGTAGGCACAAAAGAAATGCTTTTGGGTTTGACTCTTTTGAGAGAGTATGAGCGTTGAAAAGCTTGTAAAAGTGTATGGAAGCCCTTGCTGACAGAAAATCAGTGTTTAGCTCTATTGTCCTATTTTGTAGAAAAAGAAGACTTGTCGAGACACTTGAAAACTTGATTTGTTCACAATGATCACTTGTTTGCTTAAAACCCTTTGTTGATGTTCGGGTTATTCAACAATAAAACTTGATATGCTTGATTAATCATGAGGAGAAAGTCAACCGGTATCAAGGATCGAGTTGGTCTGGTGTGAAAGAAGGTTTGTGTATAGGAGAGGTCATTGATGAGACCGGGTTTGTGGATTTGTATGTGTTTATGACCGGACCATTTCTGGTTGCCTACGTTCCCCTTAAGACAAGGAGCTCAGGTCGACGTAGTTCGGGTTTGAACTGTGTTTGGCTTTGGGGTCAGGGCATGAATATTTGTGCGGCCTTTGACGAAAAGGCTCGAAAAGCTGAATGATGAGGCATGGGCCTTGAGGTGATTCCTTGACAAGTCGTATTTGACGGCAGTTTCAGTGAATTCATTGCTTCTTGATCGTTGCTCTCACGGGAAGAGAAAGAATTTGAATAGGGACTTATGAGATGCTTTTGTCTCTGCCTTCCTGCCTTGGGCTTCTGACCAGCAGTGCTGGGTCCTTGGCTCTTTTCTTTTTGAAGCTCCTGCTTGAGCTTTTTTTTTGTAGCTTCTGCTTGAGCTTTTTTTTTTGTAGCTTCTGCTTGAGCTTTTATTTTTTTTTTTGTAGCTTCTGCTTGAGCTCTTTTTTTTGTAGCTTATGAGGGCGAAGGCAAGCCCCTGCTTGAACTTTCTTGATGCGCAGGAGGGCGAAGGCAAGCCCCTAGGTTGTTGTCGACATGGGGTCAATCTTTTGATGCTGAGTGACCTGTTGTTGTCCTTTGATGTTGCCGCCGTCGTTGACTTGGTCAAGGTGATGGTGGGGACATGTTTTGGAAAGTGTATGGCTTGATGGAGGCCTTTGTGTGGGGTATGGTAAGGTGGATGAGGAGTTATCGATTGACTTTCTCACACCAATTAATCAAAGCATTAATCATTTGTGTAATTACTTATTGAGCAATGCAAGTGATCACATAGAACAAAACCATTTCATTAAATTTAATGTGGGGTGCAAAATAATGTCTCAAGTCTAGCAATAAAAGAAGAAGACTTATGTATGAAAAATTGAAGACTTAATTACAATGTCCGAGGAGGACTTGATTGAATGAGAACAGTTCTAGAACCTGCGAGGTTTGACTGTATGATTTTTTTTGTTTTTTTTAGAGTGTAGAGGGGGGAGAAGAAGACTCGATATTCTTTGGGCGAAGTATCGACAGAGCATTTTCTTATTTGCGTCTCTGAGGGCTCTTCAGCAGTTCCCAAATTCATTTTGGTTAGAACATTCTCGGCAGCTTGGGCCCGATTTTCCTCTCGTTTGACAACATGCTTAAAGATTTGTTTAATGCATTGTTCATTAATGTGTTTGTGTCTTTATCAAGTGAATCATTATTAACTGCTTTGGTTAGTTAATTTATCATTTGTTAAAGTGGCAATGAGGGGATACTCAGAAAGGTCGATCTTTTATTCAAAGCATAAGGAAGCGCGGTTTATGTTACAAACGCATAATCTTTAGGCGTAAGGCCGTTAGACGACTCGAGAGACTCGAACCTAAATACGACAGACTCGGGGTCTTTTATTTTTGAAGATAGACTCTAGGAGACGGGGGGTTAGTCCAAGCTTCTCGTCCTGTCTCTTCTTGCTGGCTGGGGGTCCGCGCTTGTGAAGGTTACGCCGTTTTTTATGCTGCCACTTGCTCGGCCTGTCTTGAACTGCCTTATCTCCGGGGAGGGCTCGATCCATCCCTTGGTGTGCCCTGATTCCGGAAAGGAATGTTGGGGAATAACCATTCTTGGATTCTTTCTTCCGAATTCTTCATTGCGAAAGCCCCAGGTTCCGTCTTCACGTCCCCCTTCATCACGGGAATTTGCAGAGGACTTATCTACCATGCTTACCTCGTCATTTCCAGGGAAAGGGTTTCCGATTGTGTTGGGACCGCGGGGGCATTCCCACTTTCCCTCTTCGATTAAACCTTGGACCACTTTCTTCAACACGAAGCAATGGTCGGTTGTGTGGCCGGGGAAGTTGTGAAAAGCGCAATGCTTGCTCATATCCAAGTTCAGGTTAGGATTCCTTGGCTGGAAATTTTCGAGAGGTTTGAGGATGTTCTGCTTCACCAACATCTCGAATACTTGGCCCAGAGGCATTCCGAGGTTGTCGGAGTAGATGAAAGGTTGCTTCCCGGAAGAGTTGTCGCTTCGTTGGGCTGTGTTTCCCTTGTTCACCTCATTGTTTCGGGGGAACGGATTTCCATCTATATTGGGGCCGCAGGGGCGCTCCAACTTTCCTTCTTCAATTAGCCCCCGGACTGCTTGTTTTAGTATGACGCAATCGTCGGTGGTGTGGCCGGGGTAGTTGTGAAAAGCGCAATGCTTGCTCATATCCACGTTCAGGTTAGGATTCCTCGGCTGATAATTCTCAAGGGGCTTGAGCATGTTTTGCTTTATCAATGCCTCGAACACTTGGCTTAGAGGCTTTCCGAGGTTGTCGAAGTGTTGAAAACGCTGTCGTTTATTCCTCGGGAGTGCTTGGTCACAGCTTCTTTGGATTTCATTCTGAATGTAGTGGAATGCCTCGGTAGCCCTTTTTCCTTTGTTTGGGGCAGATGCCAGATTAGGCGGGACTGCCTTGCAGCAGTAGGAAGAAGCAGGACTGGCTACCATTTCCTGCGTGCTCAAAGCTTTTTCAAACTTGGTACCGGCGTTGACCATAGCGTGAAGATCAGGATATGGGTGGTGGCTGATCAATGTCCTCAACGATGGTTTGAGGCAGGAGTGGAAGATTTTCATCTGTTCTTCCTTGGATAGGAGGTCCCCTATCTCGCTTAACTTCCAATTCCATCTTTTGTAAAATTCCTCCACCGACTCATCATCTTTCTGCTCAGTGGCCTGCAGGTCATGCCGGTTTGTTTTCCACTTGAGGTTAGCACGGTATTTTTCCAGGAAGATATCACTTATTTGCTCCTGTGCAGAGCGGCTTTACGCTTTTACTTTAAGAAACCACGTCAAGGCCGTGTATTTTAGGGAGCGTTGAAAGTGATCTGCCATTTGTTGAGGTGTGGCCCCTTTGGTCCTCATACCTAAGACATAGGTATTGATATGGGTCCTCGGGCATTCTGTCCCATCGAACTTTTCCATTTCCGGCATTCTAAACTTCGGGGGGAGAGGAACCACCTTGCTTGGGTCTGTGGGCGTGAGCGGGTCTTTTCGAGGACTGGCTATTTTCCCTTGTATATCTTTTATCTGTTCAACCAACCAAGCCACATGAGGGTCAGTAGTCGGAGGCAGGCTGCCGTATTCTGGGATGGAAACAGAGGATGGAGGTGGATTAATTGCCGGGACCGCCATTCGGGAGTCTTGGGGAGGTAGTTGAGTGTATACCAACCCATACCCTGGAGTGTTGAAGTTGGGGGCGTGATTGCCCGGGCCGCTAAGGGTTGTGTTTGGGAATTGGGGAAATGTTTCATTAGCCCCAAGTGGCAGACCAGCGGGTGGTAGGTTTGAAATGTCGGGATATCCGCTTGGGATGCCAGTCCCGGGTAAACATTGGGATTTTTGGTTATGGTTGCGAGGCTCGTATAGAGGCAGAGGATTAAATCCTGGGGGATACCGGGATGCATTGGGATCTGGCGGAGCAGGCACGTATGTGTGCTGATGATATTGAGCTTGGGGCGCAGGGCCGGGAAACTGGTTGTGCTGAGGCGGGCAAGTCGGAGCTGCTTGACTGATGCCCGAGTGAAGCTTTGAGCGAGAGCTGCTTTGTGTTGCTGGGATCTCGTAGCTTGGCGGAGGCGGGACCTGTTGATAGCTTTGAGGACCCGGGGGAGCAGGTATTTCTTCGTCTTCTATGAGAATGAAGGTCCCATCTGTTTGGGGAACGGCCATGGCTCCGCGGCGGCGCATAGTGTCTACGATCCAAGCTTGCTGCTCTTCCTGGCGCTTCTTTAGAGTTTCGAAGGCTCGCAGCACCTCCTCCATTGTCTGGAGGTTTCTCAGTGGTGGGGTTCCGTTTCCCTCACTGTTATCTGTTGATCCCGCCATGGGGGAGTAGCGGATCACATGCGGACGGGCTGAACCGAAGTGGTTGTCGGACCTTGTAATCTCGACTGAAAAGGCAGCTCCCGGGTACTCTCAACCACTCTCGGTTCGCTGGAGGGGGTGACGGGTAAGGTTTAGACACGGGAAGGCATTTTGGGATAAAAGGGAGAAAGCTCACGTGACATGCGGTTTCCACTTTTTTTTTTTGTTGTTTTAATTTACTTAAAATAGTGTTTTCTCAGAATCCTAGGTAGGTTGGAAAAGATTGCTCTTCTTTTTCGCAACTATGCTAGATCCTGGGTCAGTGGAGACCATCTGTGCGACTATAAGCCCCTCGTTTTGCACCTGTATTTCGACATCCCGGGGTGGACAGCCCCGGGCGAGGGTCCTATAGGGCAAGCGGTTTCCACCGGCCTAAAGGAAAAATCGAACCTAAGGACCGAGCCTGTCATGTTCGTTTTAATGCGTTAGCCATGTGAATAGTGAACCGAGCCAGCCCCTGAGTCAAGATCGGGTCAAGAGTTTGGCATGACCTCTCTTTACCTTGCTTGCGCAAGGGATTTGTGACGTTAGGCGTTGGCTGGGTCATATCGTCATGGCTGACGTATTAAAGGCTTGATGACATGGTGTCATGTGGGCATGGATGTATATCCGGGACGGAACATCGTCTGGGTGTAGCTTCGGAGATCAAGATCAGGTCAAGATTTTAGCATGACCTTTCATCGCTTTGCTTGCGCAAGGGATCTTGAGTTCCGAGCTTCGACTCAGAAAATGGCCGGCATGGGATATGTATCCAGGCTGTATGACACCTGATCGGGTAAAAACCAACCGAGTCTGGACAGAGTGTGACTCAAGACTCAAACGTGCAGGGTTGACGCTTGGCTAGGATGGGATGTTTGGAATGATCCCGTGCGCATCCAAGAGGCCTAGGAAGACCAAACGGATTGCAACTGAGACCACTCTGGGTTAAGGGTTGTAGTGTGCAGTGTATCCGAGGCAAGAAGGCGTAGCCAAGTGCGGTGTAACCGAGGCAGCAAGTGAGTAGCGTGCAGTGTAAACGAGGCAAAGAATGCGAGTGTGGTGCGGTCTCTAAAATTCTTTTTCCGAGTAAAACGAAGTTTTTGAAGAATTTTAAATATATGTACACAGATGTATATTGATGCATTTTTTTTTGTAAAATAAAAAAGGTATAGCACATGCACACACACACGACAGTTAAAGAAAGGGGTAAAATGAAAGTTTGACCCTCATCATTGTTTTAAAAATCTTTTGTTTTGTTTAAAAGTTTTTAAAACAAAATTTCCCCAGCGGAGTCGCCAACTGAAATTACCCGGATCCGGCTCGCGCGCGGGCCCCGGCATCTCGCATTGTCGCTTTTAGAAGTTGCTCGGATCCGAGAGGCAGTGCAATCGCGCCCCGACATCTGGCTATTCCGTTTAGGTTTTGCGTGTGTTGGTGGAGGTGTCTCGCTGTGTTTTTGCTTGTAGAGTCGCCACGCCATTTTGATTAAGCCCAAAACTTTGAAAAAAGGCATCAGTTTAAAAATAAACTGTTTTTGTGTGATGAGATTTTGAGTTTGGAGGTCAGGTTACTCCTCGGGAAGAGAATATTAGAATATTAGAGCTCACCCGAGTAGCCTCGTAAAAACGAGTCTTTCGATACCCCTTCTTTCTTTAAATGTTGTGTGTGTGTGTGTGTGCTTTTAAAAATGCATGCGATATCGGATGTCTACATTGTACACTACGTATTGAAATGTATTGAAATAGTAATGGAAGGAAGCCTTACCAATGTTGGTTCGTGTCTGTCTTCCGCCGCTGGGAATAGTGTTTGAGGATGGCCTGAGTAGCGTTCCGCACGGACGGATTGCCGTGACGATGCTTTCTGGAGGTGCGAGTTTCGCTTGTCTCAGACGTAGTTTCTCGAGCTGCGTGAGATGCTGGCGTTCTACGTGCTCGGAGTCAGGCTGGCGCAGGGGATCACTCGGATCTACTCGGCAGAGGTTCGGCAGCGTTGGAATCGCAGTTGTGGCGCGGGAGTTCTACTCTCGGGCATAGTTTCTGCGTGCGTTTGGGCTCAGACTGCCGCTTGACTCCTGAAAGAGCCTAGACACTCCGGCGAAAGACCATGTAAGGCCTTTCCTGAGTACCACGAGGGGCCTCAGTAGTACCTCGAGAGTGCCTCGGGCAACATGTGGAGCGGCTCGGGAGCGCTCCTAGAGGCTTCGGAGCACTGTTTCACAAGGGGGCTCCTGGAAGGCCCCCCGGCGATCCGAAGGGGCCGGGAATGCCTCGAGAGGTCTTAGAGGGGAAGCCCGAAGGCCTAGGGAGGAAGAGAGAAGTGGGAGGTGTGCCAGAAAATGAGGAGTGGAGGCTTCCCTCATTTTTTTAGTAAAAATTTTCGAGCAAAGAGGTCCCAGATGGGACTTACCCGCTATAATCCAGTACTTTGGTTTTCCTCGATTTGGAGGGAATCACATGATTACGATGGTGAAGAATATTCGAATAGACTCATGATGTCCCTCATGCAAAGAAGGTCCGTACGGACCAACTAGGTTTGACATGCAAAAGAGGTCCACCACGGACCAACACATGCAGGGTAAGTCATCATTTCCTCCCTCGGATTTGGAGGGAATATTGTGGACTTTTAAGGGGATTTAAAGAATTATTAAAGCAAAGAGGTCCGTACGGACCTTATTTATTGCTTTTCCACTTTCCCCGAAAATTCCCAAAAGGTCCTTTTGTGTCCCTTTATCCCGTAAAGGCTCCTCCCTTGGTTTGGTCGGGGGTTTCTGAGAGGGCTTGGAGTGCCGTAGGTCGTCGAGTGCCGAGAGGTCGTCTGAGACCCCGTGTGCGTTGAAAGGAGTGAGTCCAGACAAAGGTGTTTACATATACATGACCATTCCAGAAAGGCGGGTATCCAGACAAGTACTTACAGACTCCGTTTCCATTGCTTTGAATTTCGAGTCAAATCCGGCGTAAGGCTTCTTTATCTGTGCGCCTCTACGTTGTAAAGATTACAAGTTAATGATTGCCAATAACTTAGCTATTCGACCGCAGGCTCAATGATCATATTTCATCGATTGTCCGAGGTATCCTCCTCATGCAGTCTATTGTTACAATCCCAATCAAGCTGACATACAAAACGAGCTAATAACGATTCACTTAAATAAAGAAGTGCATTTCCAGGAGGGCTAAACGAACAATACATTAAGCACGATCTTTACATGTTGTCATGTCGGGCCTAAGTTGAATCGGAGTTGGCTTTGCGAAGACCAAAGCCGCTTCCCGTGAACCGCTTTGACTCCGAGCCGAAGAGACGCAAATCGGAAGTTTCTTCTGGGTAGAGCAAGACGTCTCGATCGCACCGGAAAGAATTCGTACGTGCGCTTGGGTCGGGTTACCAAGCCATCCTGGATTAGATCCAAACGCTTTCGTCCTAGATTGATGCTGCCCTGAATTCTTTGTCAATCTCCCTGGCCACGAGAGGCTCTAAATTAAAGGGCTCGTAGCTTCAACAAGCTATGCCTGGCCACACGGGCCGTAATGGACTTTACAACTTTATCCGATTCTGACTGAAGATTGTGGGGCGGCTTCCATCGCACGGAGTTACTGAGTACCCCAAATGGCTACCGAATTTGCCACCCTGTTCCACGGTTCACACGGAAAGACGATTGCTGCGTATCATGAGGATCTCACCAAATAGTGGCTAGTCCCACCCTCCTCCTGGACGACCCCTACCCAACTGCATCGGAAAGCATTTCTATGAAGCACTACAACCAATTGGTGGCGTGGCTCCTTCAGTTGTTCTCTGAGATTAAAAATTATATGATTTAAGAATCGTAGTTATATCCATGCATGGCCATGGGAAGATTGCTTGAAGAAATTCCAATTTCCCACCACGAGGCTTTTCCCTACCCCCATTTCGAAACCTATTGCTACACAAGCTTTAAATACTGGGGCCGTGCCGACTAAAGAATCGCATAAATCGGCTACCTGTTACCAACGAGCAAATGCCGAACCGCCCTCTTCAAGCGAGGAGTACATGATCCACAAGTAGAGTTATCGGGAGATGCCAGATCGCCGGTCCGTAGACATCCATCTTCGGAAGCCAATGAATTCGATGTTAATGAGAGTTCTCATTCGCCACGTCTCTTTCCTTTATGTCTGTGCTGATGAGTCAGCCCCGCATGCTCAGTCCGATAAATGTAAGACGCAAGGTGTTTCATGTTTCTAACCGAGAACATCGTAGTTTTTGATCCTCAAAATTTGATCAAGGCCATCATCGAAATGAGACCATGCACGGCAAATGTACTCAGTTAACAGATAGAAAAAGTTTGCGTGGCCGCCCGCAGATCAAGTGTCCTCACAAGATGGCTTGAGGCAGGAATGATGTGCGACTGTCCAATCTTCTCGTTAAACTTTGGAAGAAGATCCATTATCTGGTTCAATCACTGAATTGGAACCTTAATGCCAAGTGCTTTTGAATAAATAACTCTGGCATACCTCGTGGGATCACTCAGCGAATTCTTCCTAGAAAAGTAACTCGGTGCCCTTCTCGAGTTTGGTGGAGGAAATTTTGATTACCATCCGTTGCTATACAACGATCTGCAAGCCACCAGCAAAAGGATGACGAACCAATGGGCTCGTTTCTTTCAAAAGAAAGATGGCTCATTGAGAACGCTTAGTGAGATAATGGCCAAAGCTTTCTGGCAAAATCTCCCCAGATGGACATCATTTAAAATTTGAAAACTCTAGCTCAAGCCATCTTTGAGGACCTTTGGATCTACGCGCAACCATATTCTAGCGCCGCACACGGTACACTTGGTGTCCAAAATGGCGAATGCCTGGCAAATACCTTTGATCAAACCATCTGAGTCTCGTCAAACTGAGGCTCACAATGGGCACTTTCTTCCCAAGTGCCTCGTCTTAGACATCATACGGACCACGTTCTAGTCAATCAAACTCCTGCCCCGAACAAATGGCCGAACAACTCCGGCTATACGACTTTCTCTTCTCAATCTCTCTCTCTAGTACACTACATCTTTAGAACCACGTAATTTCCCATCAAGTAAGGAATCTTGGCCTGTGAGTCTTCAAGGCAGCCCCAAAGAAGTCGATGATCCCCTCGCTTCCCACAATCCACCAGCATTTAGACAAAATCGAGTAGGGCCCCTTTGGCCAAGTATTTTCTCGCTTTGTGAAAAAGATTGATAATACTAATCTCAAGACCGATCTCGATCGGTGAATTGCTCACTTGACCTACCCATTGCCATAAACTCCCCCGAACCCTCAATTTCGAGGTCAACCAAGGATATGAGCAATGCACTGCGCTCTCTCCACAAATAAGCCCCGGCGGCACACCGACCGACAAAATTCACGTATCGTGCTCGACAGCAGGGCGACTGGTCCAGGGGCAACATTAAGAGGGTCTATGGGAATTGCGTTGAACCAAGTGAGTATTCCAACAATATCCATCGGAAATCCATTAGACCTGGAACGACAGGGTAAAATCTCACCATAGCCGTTTTGACGAAGACTCCGTAGCGAGAGCAGACAGCCTGCCAATACTTGCGCGACAACCGTGTCAGCCGAAAGTCCCGCTAGGTTCACTGCTGGGCAGGCGGCCAGGCTTCAAAAGGTCTCGTGATGGAAAATTCGAGGTGTCAAGAGGAACAATCAAAAAAAACTGAAAGCCTTTCAAAAAACGATAATAATAAAATAAAATGCCTACCCAAGGTTATACAAATGGGTGCTACAACGTTCCCCTCAGGAGCCTCCAAAAATCAAACGAGCCACTTTTTTTTTTTTTTTAAGCGGCTTGGACTGCATCTTCACAGACGATACCTTGCCGACATGACCTGAGAAATCGGCACAAAATTTAAAAGCTCTTCATCCGTAGTAAATTCAAAAAGGCCAACACAGAGATGTTCTTCCTCCGTGCCAAGAGCTAACTTCTACTTGATTGCATAACGGCTCTGCAGTGCAATTAATTTTGTCGACACTATATAATCAAGACGATTGACCGCCCCTAAAGAAGGCCTTCACCCAAGGACCGGAATTCTACGATTCTGTAAGTACCCCAACTGATCACCCCCTCTTCCGGCAAGCACACGGGAAACACCGCACTCATCAAACGTAGTCTCGAGACCTCTCTCACCTCAAACCCTCTCAAACCCTCTCAAAACCCTGCTAAACCCCCAACCAAACTACAAGGGAGGAGCCTTCAGGGATAAAAAGGGACAAAAGGACCTTTCGGGAATTTTCAGGAAATTGGAAAAGCAATATTAAGGTCCGTACGATGCACTCTTTGTTTCAGTCATAATTACCGAAATCCCCTTAAAGTCCACAATATTCCCTCAAATCCCGGAAGAAATGATTAATGAATTGCAATGGTTGGTCCGTACTTACCCTCTCTTTGTGATGCCTAGTTCAGTCCGTGCACTGACTCTTTGCATGGGGGACATCATCATTCCGTAATATTCTCCATCATTGCCGCAGCATTCCCTCAAATCGAGGAAATCCAAAATTCTAGATAACCAAGAAGGTCCGTACGGAATTCCTCTTTGCTGAAATTCTCGTGCACTATAAACAGAGAGTGGCTCCCCTCCCTCATTTCTCACACACCTCCCTCTTCTCTCTTCCTCCCTTAGCCTTCTGGCTCCCCTCCCTCTAAGACCCTTTCGAGGCACTCCCGCTACCCTTCGTGATCCTTCCGAGGCCTCTCCGAGCTCCCTCGGTGGTGCTCCGGCCTCCCGAGCGCCTCCCGAGACGTGCTCCCGCCGCCCCGAGGCACTCTCGAGGTACTCGAGGCCCCCTCGTGGTACTCCGAGGCCTTGCGTCGGTCTTTCCACGCGTGTCCCGGCTCTTTCCGAGTCAAACCGGCGATCCCAAACCACGCCGAATCCTCTCGCCCCGAGTGACTCAACTGCCACCACAACGCACGCCGAACCTCTGCCCCGAAAGTTGATCTCCGAACTGATCCCACAACGCACGCCGAACCTCCTCGCCCGAGCTGGGATCCCGTTGATCCCTACGCCTATCGCCCGAACGCAGCCTTACAACTCAACCTCACGCCGAAACCTCCGTCCGCGACAACCGGTCCCTATCTCCCGAAGCAATCCCGATCCGTACCGGAAACGCTACTCCGACCTCAAACACTATTCCTTAAGCGGAAGACAAGATTGCACGAACTAACATTGGTAAGGCTTCCTTCCCATATACTATTTCAATACATTTTCATACATAGCATACAATGTAGACATCCGATACACAACATGCATTTTTAAAAGCACACACACACACACACAACATTTAAAGGATATTAGGGTATCCGAAAGACTCGTTTTTACGAGGCTACTTCGGGTGCTAGGCTCTAATATTCTAATATTCTCTTCCCTAGGAGTCATCTCGACCTCCGAACTCAAAATCTCATCACACAAAAAAACAGCTTTAAAATTATCTTAAACCGATGCCCTTTTTTCAATGTTTTTGGGCTTAATAAAAACGGCGTGGCGACTCTACAAATGCAAAACAAAACGCAGAGACACCTCCAACGCGAAAGACGTGAGCCAGCATGCCGGGGCGCGCGAGCCTGATCCTGCTTTCCGGCCGATCCGCAAGCAAAAATTTCACGGGGCCCCCCTGGCGACTCCCCTGTCTGGGAAAATTTATTGTTTTTTTTAAAACTTTTAAACAAAACAAAAGATTTTTAAACGATGATGAGGGTCAAACTTTCATTTTACTCCTTCCTTTAACTGTTGCTAAAAGGCATGTGCAGACGTGCTTTACTTTTTATTTTATTTTACAAAAAAAAAAATACAAAAAAAAAATGCATCAATATACATCTGTGCATACATTTAAAATTCTTCAAAAGCTTCGTTTTACTCGTAAAAGAATTTTAGAGACCGCACACTACGCGCACCGCCGCCTCGGTTACACCGCACTCTACTCACACCGCCGCCTTACACCGCACGCTACGCGCACCGTCGCTCGGATACACCGCACACTACAACCCTCAACCCGGAGTGGTCTCGCCAGTCCGTTTGGTCTTCCTAGGCCTCTTGACGCGCACGGGATCATTCCAAACATCCCATCCTAGCCAAGCGTCAACCCCGCACGTTTGAGTCTTGAGTCACACTCGTCCCGTACTCGGTTGGTTTTTACCTGCCCGTGTCACATGCCCTCGGATACATATACCATGCCGGCCATTTTTCTCGAGTCAAGGCTCTGAACTCAAGATCCCTTGCGCAAGCAAAGAAGGAAAGCGTCATGCTAAAATCTTGACTCCGATCTTGATTTCCGGGGCTACACCTGCATCGCATGTTCCGTCCCCGGATATACATCCATTGCTCACATGACACCATGGTTCATCACGCCTTTGATACGTCGCCTATGACAATATGAGTCCCAAACCTAACGCCTAACGTCATGCATCCTCTTGCGCAAGCAAGTGTAAAGAGAGGTCATGCCGAACTTCTTGACCCGATCTTGACTTAATGGGTCCTAGCTCAGTTCACTATTCACATGGGCTAACGCATCAAAACGAACATGGACAAAGGCTCGGTCCTTAGGTTCGATTCTTTTCTTTAGGCCGGTGGAAACCGCTTGCACTATAGGACCTCGCCCGGGGCCGTCCCACCCCGGGATGCTCGAAATACCGTGTGCAAAACGAGGGGCTTATAGCCGCATTGCATGGTCTCCATCGACTCCAGATCTAGCATAGTTGCGAAAAAAGAAGAGCAATCTTTTCCTAAACCTACCTAGGATTCTCGAGAAAACATGTTTTAAGTAAATTAAAACAACAAAAAATAATAATAATAAAAGAAACGGAAACCGCATGCCACGTGAGCTTTCCCCTTTTATCCTATTAGGCCATTCCTCGTGTCTTAAACTCTTGCCTATCACCCCTCCAAATGAACCGTAGAGCGGTTGAGGAATACCCGGGAGCTCGCCTTTTCGCATCGTAGGCTCACAAGCGTCCGATAGCTCCTTCCAGCTTCAACGGCTCGCACCGTCCGCTACTTCTCCCATGACGGATCAAATGATAACATGCTGTAGGGAAACGGAACCCCGCCACTAAGGAACCTCCTGCATTAAATGGAGGAGGTGCCGCGAGCCTTCGAAACCATCAAGAAGCGCCAAGAGGAACAAATAAGCCTCCGGATCGTAGACACACGCGCGTCTTCGAGGAACCGCGTGTAGCCTCCTCACCAACCTCGACGGAACCTTTGTTCTCATGTAGGGATCGAAGACATACCGGGCCCTATTTCAAAGCTACGCCAGTGTCCCCGCCTCCGCCTAAGCTACTGCAGAATCCCAAAGAACGCAGCAGCTCTCGCTCAAAGCTCCTCAGCGCTGGGCCGCTAGGGGGCCCGACATGCCCGCCTCAAAGACAAGCCAGGCTTCCCGGCCTCGCACATCAAGCCTGCATCAAGACAAAGACACATACGTGCCTCGTCTTCCGTTTCGTATCCTAATGCATTCCTCTGTATCCCTCAGATTCAATCTCGCTTCTATACGAGCTCTCGCAACTACAATCAAAAGTGCCCCATGCTTACCAGTGGGACAAAAACATCCCTGAGCGGATATCCCTGACATCTCAAGTTTGCATACTCTCGCTAGTCTCCGCCTATAATTAAGCACGAATCATTTCCCGCTTCCCAAATGCACAACCCTTACCGACCCGGCAAATCACGCCTCAACTTCAACACCTCTGTGCAGGTATGGCTGGGTATACACTCCAACTACCTCCCCAAGACTCCCGAATGGCGATCCCATCACCAATCCACCCCCATCTTTCTTGCTGTCCGTCCCCGAAAACGGTAACTCCACTGCATACCGATCCTCACATGCAAAGGCTTGGCCGATCGTGAACAAATGAAAGACATGCAAGGCAAGCTAGCTAGTTCTCGGAAGCGACTCCCTCCCGCCTACCTCCATCCGAACAAAGTGGTCCTCTCCCTCCAAAGTCTCAAAGGATGCCTAGAAATGGAAAAGTTTGACGTGGGACGAGAATGCCCAAACCCACATCGACAATTCCTACGCCCCGGGTATGAGAGTTTCAAAGGCAACCTCAACAGATGGGCGATCACTTTCATGCATTCCCTCAAACTGCCACAAAGACTAAGGTGGGAATTCCTCAATGTGAAGGCAGTAAAACCGCTCCACAATGGGATCAAATCGCTGAAATCTTCCTCGAGAAGTGATCAGCGCCAACCTTGAATGGGAGACAAACCGCCATGACCTCGCAAGCCACCGAACAAAAAGGATGACGAATCCGCCGGGCGTAGTTCTACAAAAGATGGAACTGAAGCTAAGCGAGATAATGGATCCACTTTCCAAAGAAGAGCAGATGGACATCTTCCATTCCCGCCTCAAGCCATCTTTGAGGACCTTGATCGCCCACCATTTCTATCCGGATCTCCGTGCCATGGTCAACGCCGGACAAAGTTTGAAAAGACTCGAGTCTTCAAAAGGCAACAAAGAACCCCGCTCATCTTACCGCTATCGAACAAACTCCGGCAACTTCAACTCCCGCCCGACCAAAGGAAAGGAAGCAAATGAACAAAGACACTACATTCGTAACTGAGCTCAAGTAAACCGCGATCAAGCAGCCCCAAAGAATAACAATCCCCTCGCTTCCCACAGCCCAAAGATTTAGACAACCCGGAAATGCCTCGGGTCAAGTATTTGAAGCTGTGAAACGAAATCTTCTCAAACCACTCGAGAATTTCCAACCGAAGACTCCCAAACCCAACATGGATATGAGCAAGCATCGCGCCTTCCACAACTACCCCTGCCACACCACTCGACAATTGCTTTCGTACTGCCAGTGGTCCAGGGCTCATTGAGGAGGGAAAATTGGAACGCCCTCGGTCCCAATACCATCGGAAATCCATTCCCCGAAACGACAGTGGTAAACTCAATAGCCTTCGACGAAACTCCAAGCGAGAGCAGACCCGCAATTCTCCGAAACCGTCGCATGCCGTCCCGCTACGACCGGGAGCGTGAAACCAGAGTCAAGAGATCTCGACCGGGAATTCCGACAAGAACGCCCAAGCGGCAACCTGTCTCCCTACGATCTTTGCCCTCTACCAAGGCATACAAATGGATGGATCGAACGTTCCCGTAAGAGATACCGAGTCAAACGGTAGCACGGAAGCGGTTTAGCCTTCACAGACGATGACTTGCCAATATGTGAGAATCGGCACAACGAAGCCCTCCTCATCCTCATAAAAATAGAGATGTTCTTCCTCCCGAACGTCTTGATTGGATAACGGCTCCGCAGCCAACATCATCGCTTTGAGCACACCGAAACGACTCCGCATCGACCGTTCTCTCGATAAGGCCTTCACCTCGGTAATCCGAGCCTACGATTCCACCGCACGACCAATCGTAGGAGTCATCAATCCGAGGATCCAATTCGACGTACAACCGGAGCTCGGTAGAGTTCCAAGTCGTGGAAATCAAACCAACCTTCTCTCGCTTTGTTGGGACGACTCGATACATCGATGAAAGCAAGCATCATCTACTCTTCACCAATGCGTGAAATTCATCAATGCCAATGGAGCGATCGAAGTGATCCGCGGAAGCGCGTAATGGCAAGTGCTTGGCCGCAAGCTATGACCCGCAGGAAGGTCCCGACATGACCGAATACTCTTCCCGCATAATTCTCCTACCCCGTCCCGCTACGAAGTGGGATCCTTACATCCACGCTCTAAGCCGCGACGAGCCGGAAATCGAAGAACTCAGCGGGTCGATGACAACTCGATATATGCGATCGTGAAGAATGCTTGAGAGAGGATCAAGAGGATGGATGCCCTAATGGAGATTGATCGAGGAGTAGACCCTTACTTCGCCGAAAACCCTCTTGCAAACCTGGCTCATCACCGATCCCCCTACAAGACAACCCTCTAGCCGACACTCTCGGATCTTACTGGGACAGCCATCACAGCTTAGTTCAATTCAACATTCCGGTGTCCGAACCGGGATGAACAGGGCGCAACCTCCTCCAAGGCTTAATCGTGGAAGGAGATATAGCATGCCCGCTCGAATCGACATTGTAAATGTCGTCCAAGCAAAGATCCTGCATAAAAGAGGCAAGCATTCTATGAAAGTGATCAACATCAGCAAGAATCAACTCCTAATCAGCGAATGCTTCGCCCTCTTAGAAGTAGCCCTCGCCGACTTCTATCATCAAAAACCCCCAAGGACTCGGTGGCAACACTAATGGAGGGACATCATCGTGGGAGCAAGCCAAAAACCTCCGCGATCCGGTTTGAAATCGAACCGCATGCAAGCTACTTTCCGGACTCATGCCAAGGGAAGATTGGCCACCGAACCAAAGCACCACTCCCTCTAGAGCTACAGCCATCCGAGAGTAATGAAGCCTCGGTCCAATCCCTCGTCGCTCTATAGTCTAGCTTCGAGTCTTGTTGTCTCGTGTATTCACATCTTTGAGTCTTTTGATCGGCTTTACGCCCGACGACTGTGAATCTTGATCAACAATGTACAGCCTTCACGCTTTCAATAAAAGGTCCGACCTTCCTAAAAATCATTTCATTGCATCTTTAATAAATGATGATATTAACTAATCAAAACAAGTTAATAACAATTCATCTATACAAAAGGCAAACACATTAATTAAATAAATGCATCAAGCAAACATTTAAGCATGTTGTCAAACGAGAGAAAACCGGGCCCAAGCCGCCGAGAAGGTTTTAATCACAACGATTTGCAAGATTGCCGAAGAGCCAAAGAGACGCAAGTCCGACGCCATTTCCAAGACACACCAGATTTTCCAATACCTCAAGAACGGGAAACCACCTTCATGAACAAGGAAGACCCACACACGTAAGGGGTCAAAACCAAGAGCATCATGGCTCCTAAAACGCCTCGCCTCTCACTTCGTCATCCTCGGGACATGCTATACAAGAAACGCTACCACGGGCCACTCCTACGCGCATCGCCCAAGAAGAAGCAAACAAGTTCATGAACGAAGTCCACAATGGGGCTTGCGGTCCCCACTACGAACGCCGTGAGCCCCGATGCAAATCATTCTCGTGGATGGGCTACTATCGGATCTCCATGGAGTGCAGATTGCATCCACTTTGTCCGAAGCCGCGACAAGTGCCAACGGTTCTCCAACCTCAATCATCTACCTCCTCACGATCTCTACCGCATGACTACACCTTGGCCATTTGCACACTTGGGGAATTGACGTCATCGGGAAAATCGCTCCGCCAGCAAAAGAACTGGCCACGAGTTCATCTTAGTAGCCATCGACTACTTCACCAAATGGGTCAAAGCCAAGTCCTACAAGGTACTTCACCTCCAAGAAGGTCGCGCATTTCCTCAAGGAAAACATCATCTCGCCGATACGGCATCCCAAATGAGGTCATATCGCACAACGGTTCACACTTCGAAGGGGAATTCGACTGCATCGCCGGCCGAATTCAAGATCACACGCCACAAATCTTCTCCCTACCGGCCACAAACAAACGGCGCCGTGGAAGCAAAGCAAACAAAACCCTCGAACGGATCATCCGAAAATGACCACCCGAGGACGAGATTGGCCCGAGAAGCCGCACCTTGCACTTTGGGGCTACCGCACATCAGGCCAACAGCCACGGGAGAAACCCCATTTGCCCGACATACGGGATGGAAGCAGCCCTTCCCATCGAGCCGGAAATTCCTCACTCCGAGTGCCGCTGAAAATGACATCAACGAAGTTGAATGGCTCAAGCCGACACGACGAATTGGCTCGCTAGACGAGCGACGACTAAAGGCCATGGAACACGTCCGAGCCTATCAAAGCAAGGTAATGGCTAGAGCTTTCGACAAGAAAGTCAAATCCCGAGACATCGTGGAAGGCGACTCAGTACTCAAAGAAAAGCCTCCCACTCGAACCAACCCACTGGGAAAATGGGAAACCCACATGGATCGGCCCTTTCGTGGTTCAAAAGATCTTCTCCGGAGGCGCCATGAAGCTTAACGTACCTAGACGGCAATCCCTTCATGAATCCAAATAACTAAGCAAACTTCGCAGATACTTCGCCCGAAGAAGAACAATCAGGCATCTTCTTGGGCACTCCATGCAGCGTCGAACTACGCAGACTGAGCCCTCTAGTCCGGGGAACGTAGGCAACCTTAATTGGTCCGGCCTAAAAATACACAAAAAGTCAAAAGTTCAATGTCAATCAAGACTTCCATCAAGCTACGCACTTTTCAAGAACACGCCCCAACAAATACCTTGACCAAGTCAAACGACGGCGGCAACATCAAAGGACATCCGAGGGTCACTCAAAGATCAAACGATCGACTCATGTCCGCTTCTGCCAGGGCTTATCTTCGCCTTCACGCGCTTCAAAAAAAAAAAAAAGAGCTCGAGCGAGGGCTCACAAAAAAAAAAACAACAAAAAACAAAAATAAAAGAAGCTCAAGCGTAAGCTACAAAAAGAGGTCAAGAGCCCGACGCCAACAAGAGGCAAGGAAGCTACGAAAAAAGACCGTCAAAATGACTTGTCAGGGGATCATTCAACCTCTCAGCCAAGCACAAAGCCTCAACAAAGGGGATTGCCGTCATGGCCTGCATCGTCACCCGCAAATGCAATGTAAAAGTCCAAAGATGGACGCCGACAGCGCACAAAAGAAACAAAGGCAAACAAGAGATCTTGCGTCTCGACACAGCTTTAAAAGTAAATCACAAATCACTAACGGTTACAACATTTCTTGATGAGTTCAAGCACGGTCTACTCTCAAGTTCACAACATGCTAAAAGACACTCTTTTAATACATTTAACAAATAATGTGTTTGCAAATGCAATGAATGGATACCTAGGAGGTCATTCCGCGCCATCTCGCGCTTGTCCCTCGCCATTCTTTTCCTTTCTTCCTCGTCCCCGGCGAGTCTTCTTTCGCTCCACGTGAACCAACTCGCGTCTCTCGCCCGAGATCGTGGGTCCTCCCCGTAGAGTCAAACAATCCAAGCAGCTCTCGTGGCTTCATTCGCCCGTGCTTCGGCTCGGATCTCCTCCCCGCGAGTCCGCAAAAGAGGACCTCTCCCGTCGCCGGTCAACTCTAGTCTCGTAGTCAAACAAAGTGTCTCCCGTCACATCCAAAGGGTCGACTGTGCTTCGGCACTCCTAAGGCAATAGCTACTACGGCAACCGGGTCCCGTAATCGCTACACGCCTCGCTTCTCCAAGACCACTGGGACCGCCTAACACGTCGCTTCATACCAAAGCCGTGCATCGAGTCGTCAACACGACACTCCCCGACGTCTAAGGAGTACCACAGAGGGAAAGCGGAATACTTCCATACCCTCGTAAAATACAAGAAGGCACCTCAAGCCGCCATACAAAGAGGAACTACCTCCGCAGCAAGAGCAAGGTCATCCCACCCCAACAAAGGCTCCCGCTTCATCCCAAACCGCCGGAAACAAGCGACGGAATATAGAAGGAGGACCAAGACAAACTCGGAACTCGACAACGTAGGACCCTTCCCGCAAGATCCTCCTAGTCTCAATCCTCCAATGGAACCCACCAATGGATCCGATGCGTACTGCCGTGCCATCCATCTCTCCCAGCGGATCGATCCATATCCAACACAAGAGGTCGCTGAGCAAATGACCACGGACTAAACGACGACTGAGCCTCGGCATGGCCCGAAGTCTCTCTCGCAGCCCACAAGGTGAGCAAAGCGGGCTTCCCTCTCATGAAACGATCCTCAGCCGCGACGGCCGATACCATGAAGAGTCTCCCCAAAGACTAACGGGACAATATCCTCTCTCCAACCTTCTGCAAAAGGTCCCTACCACATCTAGCAAAGCGCCATCGCAAATGCCAAGGGAGCTTCACCAGAAAGGAGTTGCCGCCATCACGCACAAGGCAAATGCGTCCCAAGAGACATCACTTCATCATCAACCACGAACCGCTCCAAGAAACTCGTAAATGTCATATGACCCGAATCAAGGATCATGCCCCGCACTTCTTCCAACGAAGTACGAAGAAAGCCTCGCAAGCTTCACGCTCACCGCAAAGACCACCCATCAAAGGAAGCGAGATGGCCTCCACCTCCTGGCCCCCCAATCAAAGCCCGAAAATCCTCAAAAGTGGGCACCATTTCATTATAGGAGAAACAATACACATGCCTCCTAACATCCTGTAACTTCGCGGCAGCCCGCAACAAATCCCAATCAGGGAACCAACTCCTTAAAAGACCAAATCGAGCAAAGACGAAACCTACCTCGAAAGCCCGTCTCGATGCCTCATACGGCGCCGCATCCACGTTTTCAACCGCTCAAGGAAGTGTGCTTGCCTCTCCTGCGAAAGCCTCGGCAAAATTCTAGGGACGTACGAAGAATCCATGGCAAAAATGGAGGTTCCTAGAGAAAATGGGGAAGAAAGCTCGAAAATGGCCGCAAATGGGGAAATGAGGAAGAACCAGACACTCGGAAAGCATTTATCTCCTTCCCAAAAGCAAGGTTGGTCCGTACGGACCTTCTTTTGCATGCTAAGTATGTCCGTATCGGACTCCTTGCAAAAAGTAACCCATTTCCCCAAAGAACAAGCACAACAACCACCGTCTCTCGCAGACCTTGCTCCAAATCGCCCAAACACCGGCCAAAGCCATTCCCGGCAAACATACACTACCCACAAACGCACTCTCGCCTCACGTGGCATGCACAAAATAAAAAAATACTAGCAACAATTTCTAGGACAATTCCTGTGAATCCCAAAAATGACATTACATCTTAAAATAAAATGATGTTTGCCGTGCAAATACGAAAGTGTTTTATTACAGTGTACATCAAATGTCCGTTGCTAAACAAAAAAAAAAAGAGAAGATATGAAAAGAGGGAAAGCAAATGAATACTAATCGTACTTTCAAGCATCATCATCCTCGCTAAGGTCCTCCAGAGAGAAGTCGGGCATCCTGCAACTCGCCCGTCACGTCCTCGTCGCCGAATATCGAGCCACGGGAGGCCGCCACTCAAAGTAATCCGAAGGATCAAATCCGACGAAAGGATCAAAGAAAGAAGGCTCGAGGATCCTCACCCCGCGCATCCCGCGGAGGGAAGAACCGATAAAGGGCCGCCGCCTGAGCTCCCGAAGACGCCCCGGCATCCATGCTATGCCGCCCCTCGAAGGTCCCTCCCGCTGCGGCTCCGGCCGGCTCTCGGTGGAGGAACGTCTGCTGCAATGCCTCAAGGCATAGCCGGGTACGCGCACGCGTCGCGAAGACCGCAAGACATCTTCGACGCCATCTTCTTCGCAAACGACCTCATCGCCACATAACGGCGAGTCGCATATCATAGGCTCTCCCCGAGACTCCGCACAAGCAAGCGCCCAAGGAAACGTCAAAGAATACAGCTTATACTCAACAACAAAAAGAGAAAATACGTAAAAGATGCCAAGATGGAAAAGAGTCAAGACACTCACCGATCTATCGGGATCCACTCGCATGCAGCAGAGCTCGGCTGTAAACGGCATGCATACACCTCCTCCTCGATCCGTCCCCACTGACATACGTGAAATCTCGGCCCCGGCATCGGAACCTCGGGAGCCCGCGGGCCGCCCTCTCTCCTCGCCACTCCGCGGCGTCCTCAACTTCCTCCTCACGAAGCGCCCCATACTCCTCTCCATACAAAATAAACTCCTCGCGCCCACACCGCCAAGGTACCTTCTCAAAATCAAGCACATCCATGTCCCTAGAATCAAGCATCCCAAAAGGAGGGTCCCTCTGAGCCACGGAAGCACACCTCGGGCCATGCCGCCAAGACCCGCTTCCCTGTGCATGACGCCGCAAGTCAAGCCCCGCAAGATCTTCCGCCCGGCGTCACCTCGGTGAGCACCTCGAACTCATCGCCCTCATACCGAGCCCACGGAACAAAACAAACCCTCCGGCTACTCCCTCCAGACGCTCGCACATCCCCATAGGCGATGGTGAGCTTCCCCGGTCCTCCTCCTCCTCGTCAACGAGCTCAGCCACCTATAGCAGATACGCCGCTACACGCCTGGATCTCTATCCCACGGGAAGCACCGAAAATCTCGTAGAACCACACCTCCGACAAAAGCGTAAAAGGCTCAAGGCAAAAGACAATGGAGAAACACAAGTTGCTAAATCAAAAACAAAGAATAAACTCATACCTCCAAAGCAAAGTCAAAACAAAGCCAAATATGAACTGCAACACCCCGCTAAGCCTGCCGCCAACGGTGACTTCAGCACCGGTGCCGCCGTCAAAGCTAAGCCTATACCTCGCCACTAACGGCAATTCAAGAACCGCCGTTGCAAGCACTAAGAACACTCTTCCCACTCAAAGACGTAATATCAGCAAGCGCACGTAAGAGCCAACGCTCAACGACAAATCCCAAGGCACAAGACGCACCGGCCAAAACGCCAAACGGTGAAGCAATCAATCCAAAGATCGCCGCCACTCATCGGTAACTCAACCTACAAGCACCGGCCATTAAAGTAAGCTCCGAGCTCCTTTCCCAACAAGTCAAAGTGGAAGTCATACAAGACTGCATATCCCCAAGACTTCGGCCATCAATGTAAGCCCGAACTTTGCTCACTCAACTAAGCAAAACAAGCACAAGAAGGAGCCAACACCTCCGAATACAAATCCCAAGGCACGAAACGCTCCAAAATGCCAAATGGTGAAGCAATCACCAAGTCAAAGATTGCCCACTCATCGACAACACAAGCACCGCCATCAAAGTAAGCCCGAGCTCTTCCCCAAAGAAGTCAAAAAGGGAATCCTTGCAAGCCCCTACAAGGCCACAATAAATCCTTGTTCCCAACTGAAACACCCCATACTATCGTAAGTCCAACCTTCTCTCAACGGACAAAGCACGAGCTCAAGGCATCCTAAACCTCCGCTAAGTCTCAAAGTCCTCTGGGGCCGTGGCACCAACCGCCGCCAAGACGATTCAAGTCCGCTGCACCAACCGCCGCCTTAAGCACGATCTAAAGTCCTCCGCGTGGCACCAAACTAACCGCCGCTGTAAGACGATTCAAAGTCCTCTGCCGTGGGCACCAACCGCCGCCAAGACGATTCAAAGTCCTCTCTGCGTGGCACCAACCGCCGCGTAAGACGATTCAAAGTCCGCAGCACCAACCGCCGCAAGACGATTCAAAGTCCTCCCGCGTGGCACCAACCGCCGCCGTAAGAAGATTCAAAGTCCTCCCGCGTGGCACCAACCGCCGCCGTAAGACGATTCAAAGTCCTCCAGCGTGGCACCAACCGGGCCGCCGTAAGACGCATTCAAAGTCCTCCAACGTGGCACCAACCGCCGCGTAAGACGATTCAAAGTCCTCCGCCGTGGCACCAACCGCCGCCAGAAGACGATTCAAAGTCCTCCCGCGGGGCACCAACCGCCGCCGTAAGACGATTCAAAGTCCTCCCACGTGGCACCAACCGCCGCTGTAAGACGATTCAAAGTCCTCCCGCCGTGGCACCAACCGCCGCCAAGACGATTCAAAGTCCTCCCGCGTGGCACCGAAAAACCGCCGCCGTAAGACGATTCAAAGTCCTCACGCGTGGCGCAACCACATTCGTAAGACGATTCAAGTCCTCACGCTATCCCTGCCCTAAGGCTTTAAACCACTCGGTCCGAAGACCGTATAAACCTCCCAAATCACTATCTCCCTGGCTCCTAAGGCCTTAAACCACCCGATTAGGAAAATCGTAAAATTTCCATCCCAGACACCACCACGTCTCACAATTTGACCTCGGCGGTCACCACATCTTAGACACCACCACGTCCTCACCACCGACCTCGGTCACACAACACTTCGTGGCACCACCACGCCCGCACTCACAAATTCACGACCTCCGAACTACGCACTGTGCTTCGATTCCCGCTGTGGATACGTAGGAATCCTATCACGTGGTCCAGCCATCGACCCATGCGGTCACCCAGACACCACCACGCCCTACCACCGACCTCGGCGGTCACACGACACTTCAGTGGCACCACCACGCCCGCATTCACAAAACACTCACCCCACACCCGAACTACGACTGTGCTTCGATTCCCGCTGGGATACGTAGAATCCTATCACAGGTCCAGCCTTACCGACCTAATGCGGTCACACAATAGGACACCACCACGTCCTCACACCGACCTCCCTGGCCACTTTATCTCCCAAAGCACGCGATCCGCATTAGGACCCTTATCTTATCTGGCGACCCCACTTCTTTCATAAGTGACGTCATCGAGGGGCTTCAGAAGTACCCCAACTGATCACCCCCTTTCAAGCACACTGAAACACCGCGTACTCATCAACGTAGTCTCACGACCCTCCGGCACTCAAAACCCTCTCAAAACCCCCACCAAACCAAGGGAGTGAGCCTTTTCGGGGATAAAAAGGGACAAAAGGACCTTTCGGGAATTTTCAGAAATTGGAAAAGCAATAATGGTCCGTACGGACCTCTTTGCTTTAATAATTACCGAATCCTCTTAAAGTCCACAATATTCCCTCAAATCCTGGGAAAATGATTACCCTCTGCAGAGTTGGTCCGCACGGACCTCTTGATGTCAACTTGGTCCGTACTGGGACCTTATTGCACAGTGGAACATCATAATTGCAAAATATTCACTCCATCATCACGCATTCCTCAAATCGAGGAAAACCAAAAGTCTCGGATTACTGTGGAGGTCCGTACGACCTCTTTCGCACCAAATCCGGCACTATAAATAGAGGGCTCCCCTCCTCATTTTCACACACCTCCCACTTCTCTCTTCCTCCCTAGGCCTTCGGCTTCCCCTCTAAGTCCTTCCGAGGCATTCCCGCCCCTTTCGGATCCTTTCCGAGGCCTTCCGAGCCCCCTCGTGGTGCTCCGGGCCTCCCGAGCGCTCCCGCGACGCTCCCGCGCCGCCCGAGGCACTCGAGGTACTCCGAGGCCCTCGTGGTACTCCGAGGCCTTGCTCGGTCTTTCCACCTGTCCCGGCTCTTTCCGAGTCAAACCGGCGATCCCAAACCACGCCGAAACTCGCCCGAGTGACTCCCGCCACCTCAACGCACGCCGAACCTCTCGCCCGAGTGATCCCGACGATCCCCACGCACGCCGAACCTCCGCCCGACACGCAGCCTCGCAACATCAACTCACGCCGAAACTCCGTCCGCGTACAACCGGCCCTCCCGGGCAATCCCGATCCGTACCGAACGCTACTCCGACCTCAAACACTATTCCTCAAATGGGAAGACAGACACGAACCAACACTGTAAGGCTTCCTTCCATTACTATTTCAATACATTTCAATACATAGCATACAATGTAGACATCCGATACAAAGATGCATTTTTAAAAGCACACACACACACACAACATTTTAAAGGATATTAGGGGTATCCGAAAGACTCGTTTTACGAGGCGACTCTGTGAGCTCTAATATTCTAATATTCTCTTCCCGAGGAGTCATCTCGACCTCCGAACTCAAAATCTCATCACACAAAAACAGCTTTAAAATTATCTTTAAACCGATGCCCTTTTTCAATGTTTTGGGGCTTAATAAAAACGGCGTGGCGACTCTACAAATGCGAAAACAAACGGCGAGACACCTTCCAACTCAAAAACGCTCCAAAGTGCGAAAGATGCCAGATGCCGGGCGCGAACGCGCCGCCTCGGATCCGGCAATTTCAAATGCGGCATGATCTCTCGCTAGAACATGTCGCGAGAATGACATGTCCATACATGAAACCATATGCCCACACGTGCTAGGT